>VWZY01010826.1:196864-218834 GCA_013399075.1 Chloroceryle aenea
CCCATCTCCTAAGTCGAGAATATTTTGCCACAAAACAAAAAAGGAAGGTAAATGTCTTTGTTTTTTAACAATTCTGTTCACTCCCACACAAGCACAGCAGACATTGTTTAGTGCCCCCTTTCCCCCACAGCATGTGCTCTGAGAACACCAAACTGCCTCAGAGGCCAACCCTGCATAGCTGCTGCTGATGGATGGCACGTTAAGCTGCCTCCTGACCCGGATCGAGCGTGGCACTGGGCACACGCTGCTGTAGCTCACAAGTAGCAGCATTCGCAGCCCCGCGCCATCCAACAGCAGCTGGCACTTGGGCTCTTTCAGAGCCCATTAGCATGGTCTGTCCAAGGCAGGTCCACACGGGTGGAATACTGATGGGCTCTCCACTGCTCTTCTCTGCCGTGGGGCTTTGTAATGACAGAATTTTGACACTGCTAGGTTTTTTCTGAGGCACGGTGAATGAGCCAATATTTATTGTTGTGATTTTACAAGGTGACTGAAGCGTTACATCCTGAGCAGCACATGAAAACCTGACCAAATGAGCATCAAGCCACTGCATCAGAGCTCCCCAGAGGGGGATGAGCTGCACACCTCTGTCCACAGAAGCCACCTGACATCATCCTGAAATGCAGTCTACCAGAAGTATCTCCCTGACAGAGTCCACACCAGACCTCTTGCTCTCCAGAGAAAGTGAACAGGCATTTTTGTTTGTAAACACTCTGTTCCTTTGCCTCCTGAAGACTGAAATCACACACATCCTTAGTTATTCAGTGCAGGCACATGAACCTTTGCACTTGGGTGCTGAAAGAAAGATTTATCCTTGAAGGAAAAAAAAAAAATCACATGAACAGAGCAACTTTCCAAACTCCTGCAGGTTCACTCCAAAGAGAGCACTAATTCTTTTTTAAACTTCAGATGAGTTAGATACAGCATTTGCTCGGGGCTTTGTTTCTAGAAATTAAATGTTTATGTGAGAACTCTGAGAATTTTATGTAACAGCATTTAACAAGAAAATAATGTTCCCAACGTTTTTTTCTTTGCATTAGTATTCAAATCCACAACATTTCTGAGGGGTTGGTATTATAGCAACTGCTTCACAGCTCCCCAGTTTGTTCTCTTCCAAAATAGGAAAATGTAGAAAATCAATCAAAACTTAGGAGATATTTAAAACAAAGGGATAAATGGCGATAGGAATGACGAGCTGATGAATAACCAGAAAGCTAAATGAAGAACATTTTAGCAGAAAATATTACAAAGAAGTAATTTATTTTCTCACAGACTAGTAGGGCTCTGCAAGATGAATGAGATACAATTAAATTTTTAAAAGGTTTACCAGCCCTGCAGTTCAAGTACTGGTTTTACTATCAGAGTTAGGCAACAAAACGCTGCAGTGTTTCTAACATGACTCTGCATTTCTGACAACAGTGAACAGCAACACATACCTGTGTCTGCAAACCAATCTGCTGGGAGACAAATAGCACCAGATGAATCAAAATTCCTAGTAAACAGTGTACTGTAGATATTTCTATAAAGATGGATACAAGTAGGATGATCTAGAACTCCGAAGAGAACCTGATAGAAGAATGCAAAGGTAAAACACAAAGCACAACTTCAGGAGGCAACAATAATGACCTAAGGGTCTTGCAGTCAAGTTACAAAAAAGACCCACAAGTTTGAAGAAAAAAAGCCAAACCAAGACGAACCAAAACAGTTCACCACTGATGACAGAAGTCCTAGGACCAATTACATATGGTAAAATAGCACAATAGTGGTTTGGAGCAGCATTTTGATGGACAATTTAAATGCAGGGAGGCAGAGGAGAAAATAAATAAAAGAAGAATTAAAACACACGAAAAGCTACATCTAAGCATTGCTTTTGTATAATTTATCAGTATCCTAAAGTTGAAGAGATACTTAGGCACTTTGGGTGTGTTTCTGATTTGAAGGCAGATACTCTCCTCTCTTGGTTGGTTTACTTTGCCTTTTTTACAATACGGATGGATCCTTACATGTGACACAAAAGCCCCTTAATAGCCCCACGGTGAGTGGGGCCTCTCTGTGCTGAACATACAGTAAAAAAAACCCATTCCTGTTTCAAAGAAAACTTACAAGATCCAGAGAGACAAAAGACTAAGTGCAGAAAGAAACAGAGGCACAGAGGCCAGCAAAGGCCACACACAAAAAAAAAAAAGGTCAGCAAGAGCAAAACTTACGAGGCCTGTCCCCCTGTATCCAGAATTACCCCTGCAGAGTCAAGAGGTCTCCCACCACTGTCTGATCCTTTCTCCTACTCCCAGTAATAAAGCATAACATCCTCTGAACTCAGGAGGAGACACAGGACAATGAGAGAAGCCACTCTTGCACTGTGCAGAACAAAAGTCATTTGTATATAGTCTTCCTCACAAGGCTTAAGTGTAAAGTTCACTTCTCTACAGGAATCAAGCACAAAGATCACTCTGTATTTAATTTGACCAAGGTAAAATTACAGCAGAAGTATTGAGACAACTTGAGTAGAGATCCTGAACTGCCAACTTGTAACATTAATTTGAAATTATTGCTAGAACTCAGAAATTCAAGTTTTAGTAAATTATCAATGCTTTAGTAATAAAAAAGTAATTAAGACTATGAATTAATTTGCAACTATAAAACTAGTGAGTCCTCACATAGTACTGATTTAGCCATCTTTGGCTGCTTTATTATCAGCAGTGGTTGATCCAGTATTTATTCTTACCCTAAGATACAACATTTGAAATATCATTTAAAACTTTCAAGAAGACACAACCAACCGTAAGGTAGGAGCAAGAACCATTACAATAGTGAATAAATAATTCATTCAGTGGTAGTTTCTGAAAAATTGCCAGATGACAAACTAACAAGGTCAGCATCTCATTGCTATGTCATCTTCTATTTCTCCAAGTTTACTACATGACTTAATTTGGGGTATAAAATATTGTGCTTGTCTAACTGCAAGCACATTTTACTTTCTGAGAGAAGGCTCTAAGGCCCTTGTATGTTACATTTTGTTACCACATCTGCCCTTTCATTTCTTTCAAGCTAGAAAGATGCCAACAGGCAATTGGAAATAGAGGTGCATAAGCGATAAACAAGTAAGAGTCAGTTTGTGCCTCAGTTCCTGTGTGGTTTTAACTGGCATCAATCACATCCCTACATCTGCAGTGGTACTTCTGATTAGTCATTAACTGAGGTTACCAAATTCTGTCATGTACTACATATCCTCAACCATAACCTGTTCTAACCACTCCTTGCCAAGAGGATACTCAAACCTCCTCTTTATGACGACACGTCCCATCCGGTACTAAGAAGCGACACTCATGTACAGGGAAGACACTTCTTGAGAGATCTTAGAAGTGAAGGAAAAGGTAAGCCAAGAAAGGATCAATTATTTCTTGACAAAGAATATTTTGGAACAGCTTTAAAAAAAAAATAAAAAAATAGAGGAACAACTCCACTTAGAGACCTTTGAAGCAGAGGTTAGAAACAGACCCAAGAAAAAGGAATGAGACTTTCTGTCTGGCCTTCTGGGGTTTTGCTCTGCAAGAACACAAAGCATAAACTGAAAAGCAAGACTCTTCTTCTCTCCTCTTGAGCTTTTCAATCTGTGATTTTAACCTGGATTTTAAGCAGAGACCTATCAATCCTTTGTATCCAACAACTGGATCAGGTGGATGGCATACTGACAACCCACTGGTTCTGGAAGGGGGCTGAGGAACATGGCTAGCAGGGGACAGGGACTCAAGGTCCAAGAGCTGGGGGCAGGGAGTAAAAGCACCCCCTTTAGCCATATAGATAAATAAAAGTGAGAATATCCGTTTTTTTCCAGGAGCATGTACTAAACTACCAGACTCACTACAACAGACAGACCACACCCTTTCTACCCTGGATTGTTTTGCAACAATAAAAATGGGAAATTTATTTTTAATCATTTTTTCAGGCGATGTCTTATCATGGCCGGATGCTGCTCCTCACTTCCTGACAGTTTCATTTGCTCAAGCAGTGTCCTGTCACCAGCTCCAGAATGGTACTGCTCATGACTATACTGCAGATTCGTAACTCTTCACCTATTTATCATCTCTTTTGCTGGTAACTTCTAGAAGATTAACGAGACTTAATTTTCCTTTGCAGCAACTGAACTGTTTATGCTCCAAACTCCTGATGACACAAACATAAACACTGGGGAGGGAGGAACACAGAAATTGGCAAAAGATGGGAAGGATCCCACTGACAACCTCAATAACCAAGCAGACTGCAAATAAGTAACAAGATATCACACTTCTGTGCTGTTAAAAAGGTCACCAGATTATCAATATTTGTTTTAGATAAAGACAGGCTTCTTTCCAAATCTTTCTTTTATTGTGCTTTCTGTTCCAGCTACACAGAATTTGTGCCAAGGATGTACTTTGTCATGTTGCAAACAGGAAACCAAATCTAGTTGGCAGTTTTTGTTACAATCACCAAGACTACAAGTTACAAGAAAAAGAAACCTAAAAAAGTAGCAGGCAGACACCACTTCCCATCTTAAAGAGTAGGAAAGTTTAAGCACGCTCCTTAAAAAAAAACAAAACAACTGAATGCTTTGCACAAGTTTAACCTGAAATCAAATGCGACAACAGCTCTTGGACGCTGTAAAAGGCCAATAGTAACAATTTTGCTAAGAACTGGAAAGCTAGTTTGTCACAGCAGCACAGCTTCACACACAACCTAGACTCTCCAAATACCTGAGCCACGTACAAATACAGATTTCACCTTGTTTTCTGCTGACGTTCTTTGCCCTCAAGATTCGCTCTCCATAGATGCAGTGTCCTTGTCTTCCTCTGTTCACGGGAGTCTAAAGCTGCTTCACACAGCAGGAGAGCCCTGCATCTATGGTTTTATACCGTAACCGGGATGGGCTGGCACCCCACTGCCCTTCAGGGAAAGCATTAACCCTTTGCACTCCCACTTTCACACCACAAGAAATCTCCTTCCCCATTTTTTTTTTTCCCAAGCAGGCCATGGGCAATGTGCATATATGAACACATATGCACTCATGTATATGCATGTTGTTACATATGCATATTTGAGTAAGGTTGGCTGGTTTGTCAATAAATGGGTCATAGGGAAATTATTTATTCTAGATGTATTTGTTTATGCCATGTTTAGGACAAGTCAATTTTGGGGAGATATGCATAAGCAGGGAGAAAAATCAGTAAGTGCTCTGCGTTGGCAAAAGAGCCCTAACCATGAGCTCCGGGTGCCCATACATTGCCACCGTATAAATGTCACACCATGGCACACCGCGTTAGCCAAGGGCAGAGTCTGAAATGCCTCTCTGGAGACGTGAATCAAAACTGAACTTCATTTTGAGTAAGGAATGTTAAAGGAAGCATCAACTGAGCTTAGAAAAGAAATGTCAAATGGGTGAAATGCTCCAGGTGACTGACTGCAGTCAGTCACTACTGAGCACTATTAAATATTTCAGGTCTTACAGCTGCACCAGGAGTCTGTAACTCAAAGGCTAAAAGCTGGTGCAAACAAGCCTTAGGTAAAATCTTAACTCCTCCAAAGTAACCGGGAATCTTTCCACCAGCTTCAGAGGACTTGTTGAGAATTCACATCGGACACTACATATTAAAGGATAATGGAAATTTTCATTTTTAATTTAAGTCTAAGTGGTCTTCAAAAGGTAGACATTAGAAATACAAAGCAGCATGGTGTCCCTGAGCCCAGGTAATAGAAATATTAGCATCAGGTAGGAAGCTCCTGTGCAGTGATGTGGAAGAATCACATGCAGATCTATCCAAGGAGAGTATTTCACCTAAAGCCTGGACTCTACTACCTCTGTCTCCCCTTTGACCTTGCAACACACCACATGCACAGACATGTCCCACTAAGGCCAGCATGGCAGAGGCCACAAAAAATTATCCCCTGAGACCTGAACTAAGTTCTCATTATCCTAGAGCCTCTACTTTAAGAGGCTGAAACATCGGAAAATTCACCATCTTCCCAAGAAATTGCTTCCATATATAATTGCTTTTACTGTTAATAATGCATATGCTATTTCAAATACCATATGGAATTTTCCCATTATGCCATAATATATTATGCCACCTTTGTAGGGCACAAACCACAGTGCTCTTCGAGAGGATGCAACACCATCCAAAGCTGAAATTTCTTTTACAGCACTTTACAGAATGTAAGAAATGTGCAATAGCCTGTTTCTGTTGGATCTTTTAACATCCATATGAGTAGCTACCAGCCTTTTCCTATTACTAGCATTGAAAAGCAACACAGAAAGATGCTTCTTATAAAGCAGCTGGTATCATAAAGAATATACACATCTGAAAGAAGCAATTTCAAGGGGAAGGGGGGAGGGAAAGTGCACATTTAATTCTGTTTCTTCAGAGAGTTCACTGTGAACTTCTCGCAGCCTCAGAAGCATGCTCATACCTCCTCAGCTAGCTTTTGGATTGAGTAAAAGAATACAGACTCAGCAGCTACTTCCTAATGCGTATTAGGACCCCAAGCCTTGAGTGATGGCCACTTCAATACGTTTTTCTTCAGCCATCATTACTATCAAACCTAATTTTTCTAAATGACTGCAATAGATGTGTCCCAAATTATTCACACTTCTACTTTTGAGCAGACTTTCCAATGTGCTTTCTACATTAGGATAAAAATCCACGTGGGAGTGGAAAGCCATGACAAATTCCTTTGTGCTCTCCTCTCTGCTTTCACCCCTGTAACCTGGTTTGATGAGGACCTTTGAATAGTAAGTTTCGTACAGGATTTGCACTGATGTTCTACACAGAAGTGTCAGCCATGACACAAAAATGCCATCGATGCAAAATGGGATGCAAATGAGGAGTCAGACATTACCAATCAGACAAAGTAAGCAAAGGCTGCATTACAGATGCAGTTAGAACAACCCCCATGTTAACACAACCTAGGCCGTGAATTGCCCCAGTACTAGTTGGTGTTGGGTCCTATCACTGACTCCTTCGGCTGTCATCCAAAGAGGAAACTACAGCAACACAGTAGATGGAGATAGAAAAATGGACATTTTTTTTACCTTACTTAGAGGAAAAACATGCAGTTTCTTTCATGGATAACATAACTTATTGTAAATATTATTTCAAAAATAAAATGCTTAAAAACAGCAACTTTTTTTTGAAGATAAATACTACTTTTAATTGTTCTTTGCTTAATTTATATAAAGAACTTTAAATACTGGTATTTTGGAAGAAGTCACACACTCAGGATTTGCATCAATAGCCCAGAGTAACTAAACCTCACCTGCTTCCAGTGTGGTGGCTTTCAACCACGGCAAAAGCACCTGTCAGCTGAACTTCGCCGGCTTTGGGAGCGGATCAAGCAAACCCACACCACCACCCTACATGGAGAATCAAAGTGCCCATGTGGGGACTTAGCATCAGGTAATCTACCAAGGTCTAGAGTCACACTTTTGCTTATTTTGCCATCAGTTTCTCATGCTGGTAAGTTCTTATTTATATTATTTAACATCTAAAAGGACTGTGGGTTCATATCAAGCATAAAGCATTTTCCAAGGTCTTTGGCTGCACAAATAAAAGCTAAATGCCAGAAGTATGCTTTCAGGGGCAATATGTAAAGTCCCAGCTATAAAGGCACTCTACCAAGTATGCCAGAAGTGCACAGTGTGAACTGCTACGATTTACTTTTGCAGTTGATCAAAGGTGGTCTACCTCTGTAAAAAGGGAATAAAATTGTGTTACTCAAATGCTAAGAAACAAGAAAAGTTCTTTGGTCAGAAAAGGGAGGAACAGAGAGACACACATCAATGAGAATAAAAAAAAAAAAAAAAGGTAGAGCAGGAGAATCTGATCTTTAGAAAAGATGCCAGCAGAAAGGGACCACAGACATGGACTTGAAGCCATGTTTCCATGGTGCACTGAGGGAGAATCCAAACAGAAAGTTCATCTCAGTGCCAGCAATGAGTTGTCCTGCAGGTGAATCAGATGTTCTGTGTGGCATGAGGGGTGGCTGAAGTTCAAGTGTCCAGCATTTCTGCTACAACTCTGGCAAAGTGCTGGACAGCCTTGTATAATCATTCCCATACGTGGGCCCTACCACAGTGCAGCAATTGAACATGCAGCTGAATGTTTCCATGTGTGCCTGCCCTGGGCTAACAGAAACAGCAGCAACAGCAAGCTCAGCTTGACATGGGAATAAAGGAGTAAGTTTTCACTGAAAAGGGAGTTGGGGATAAAAGCAATAGAGTTAGCAAGAAGACTCATGAGTTAATAGAGTAGTAACAGAAAACAGCAGCTCTGAGACATCATCATCCCACACGGGTTGTTTCTAACAGCTCACGAGCTAAGTGACTAAAGTTATCTTCCAGTTGTAACTGATACCTCTAAAATTCCTGAAATACATGTTTTAATAATTATTTCAGATTATAAGTTCTCACACACATGTGCCAAGAAAGTAGTCTTTCTTTTTTATAACTGTTTTATAAAACACAATAGCAGATCCTGTAGTAACAAGCAGGTGCAAGTGCTCAGATTTCTCAAGCTTGCCTTAAAGCCTTACCATGGTGTGTAACACCATGGCCTCAGCTTCAGATGAGCTGCAAAAGCTGTCCAAGATCAGAGCATCCTGGAAGCCCCCTCTGCTCCCAAGGCACATCCACCACTGTGGCTCAGGTTCACTGAAGAACTGGGCACTGTTTCTGGATCCCCCTCCCACCTACATCAAACTCTGTTCTATAAACCTAAATATCTTAATCTTGGAAAAAAATTGCCTCAATGAGGAAAATAACTGGAAAGAAAGAGTAGGCAGGAAGGCAGTATGATCAGTGTAGTATCAAAGGTTTGCTTTGTTACTAAACTCAGACTGCAACCAATTCATAGTTATTCCTCTTCTGTTGTATGAAGGCATCTTCTCACTAAACTGTTAAAATTGGCATACCCAGAGTTGAGCCAGAATTAAAACATCTGTAAAGGGTTTCTGTACAACACTGATTTTTATTCTGTTTTCATTCAAGTATGAGCCAAACAGCTGCTCCCCAGAACTGCAGGCAAATGTCTGTCCACATGGTTCAGCCCATTCCTCCAGAACAGGGCACAACCTCAGCAGCACATCAGTGTCCATTTCCATGTGGTAAGAGAACAGCTTTATGGATAAGTTAAACACATCTGGGTAATTCACAGAGTGGTTAATAAACCGCTAGCACAAAAAGCATTACTCAGCAAGCCTGTTCAACTCTGTAGGAAGTTTTCTTGAGTAAGACCAAATTGTTTGGCCAACAGATTTCTGCTCACTTAAGTCTAAGTTGCAGCTGAGTAATGTCTTTAGCAGTTCAGTCTGAGGAACGGTATCACCAGCAGGGAAACATCTGTGTTTGTTTTGTTTATTCAGCTAGCTTTAGAGCATCAAGGATAACAGAAAAGCTTCTTCAAGGACTTAGTTCTTCATGCATTCATACAAAGCTCACATACTGGAATGGCCAAAGATTTCTGAGTTTGGATTTTTTGGGCTTTTTTTTCCTCTCTTCATACACACACAAGGATTCCTTCGGGAGACTGATAATCCTACAAGAAATACTAGGCTTGCAATACACTAGGTACATTCAGAAGATACTCATATTTACGTTGAGATAGTGCAAACCAATGGAATTCATAAATATGCAACTCATAAATATCAGTGCTGAAGCCTTAAAAATAAAATGCACAAGAGAAGCAGTACAAGCTTCCACTAATGGCAAGCAAAATGGCATTCTGGCTTGTATCATAAACAGTGTGACCAGCAGGAGTAGGGAGGTGATTGTGCCCCTGTACTCAGCACTTGTGAGGCTGCACCTTGAGTACTGTGTCCAGTTTTGGGCACCACAGCAGAAGGACATTGAGGTGCTGGAGCAGGTCCAGAGAAGGGCAACAAAGCTGGTGAGGGGTCTGGAAAGCATGCCTGATGAGGAGAGGCTGAGGGAACTGGCATTGTTTAGTCTAGAGAAGAGAAGACTGAGAGGAGACCTTAATGCTCTCTATAGCTACCTAAAAGGAGGTTGTAGCAAGGCTGGTGTTGGTCTCTTCTCCCAAATAACCAATAATAAAATGAGAAGAAATGGCCTCAAGTTGCATCAGGGGAGGTTTCAATTAGATATTAAGAAGCAATTCTTCACTGAGAGAGTGGTTACGCTCTGGAACAGGCTGCTGAGGGAGGTAGTGGAGTCGTCATCCTTGGAGGTGTTTAAAAATTGCAGACACGTAGCACTTGAGGCTACGGTCCAATAGATAGAGAGATGTTAGGATGAAGGTTGGACTTGATGATCCTACAGGTCCTTTCCAACACTAATGATTCTATGATTCTACAATTTCAATCTGCAGAAAGCCTAAAACAGGTGAATCTGCAGAAGTGTTTATTTTAAGCCATTGGGAACACCCTTTCAAACTGAACAACTACAAGTTTGGAAGAAAACAGTTTACCAAGAACAGCAAGCAAGGAAAACAAAACGACACCAATTTACTCCAAGGAGCAGCAGCATTCCATAACAGAGTAACTATTTACCAAGTGTCTAACAGAGATCTGGAGTACTTTCATCTCCAATCACATTCATCTATCTCCTAAGCAACTGTGCTACCAATATAGTTCCAGCTGAGCCACACAAGTCAACACCTTAACAGCCAGCAACTTCAAACTAGAGCTTGAACCAGGCTTTGCAACCACTAAGAAAACCTCCAGAAACAGGAGTGAATTGTTCAAGGAGGAAGAGGTTAATACACAAGGCTGTTAAAACTAACAACAATATACAAACATTTATTAACAAGCAAAACAAACAGCAGCTTGCTCATTGACTACCAAAGGCTTCAAAGCATTGAAAAGATTTGTGTAGATGGCAGACTTAGATCAAAGCCAGGCTATGTCTAGTAATGAAGCTGGAAACACAAGCCAGAAGTTGATTCCAGGAGAGTATGAAATGCAAGGGCTTCCTTTCACTTACCCTTCCAAGTGACACACACTCCACAAACAGAAAGCGTCTAGAGCATAGTACATGACTGTAAAACACTCTGCAAAATTACGGTGACACATCAAATGAAACAAAATGCTCCATCAGTTGCTTTGCTGTGTCCACATTGTCCAAATATGGAGTCCTTGAAGAACCATCTGACCAGCAAATACTTATTTTCCTCTACAATTACATGCATTCATGTGTCCTTGATATAAGACTTAACTGCACATTCACATCAGGGCAACTTCAAAGTGAAAATCCCCTAAAGGACTTAAACTACAGAGTGAGATAACCTATTGGTAACATTTCTGACAGCCCCAGATCGTTGTTTATTCTGACAGACTGTGATGATACTAAAATGGACAAAACCCAAACCACCTTAAATAACTGTGTCAAACTTGTCTGAACTCTAGTAAAGCACTATTATGTATACATTTGGCTGTGTAGAGACAAACAAACCCCATAGCAGAATTTCACATAAAATATCTTTGGGTCTAATTCTGTGTGGAATATGTGCATAAACCAGTGGATCCCACTGCAGCTGCAGAACAAAAGTCCCGGGTTACATGAAGCTACCCAAAATACCAAATAAATCTTTTTCTTCCTCTGCATCAGCTACCTCTCAAAATGAGCACTCATCGTGACATTTGCTTCTGGAAAATTCCTGTGCTCTGAAAGGGTGATAAATGCATTTAGATTTATGCAGTTTTCAAACTGGTTGTGGTCTCAGAGGTCCCCAACTTTCTTCCCCCTGTTCCCTATACTGCAATTCACCCTGCAATTTAAAAACCGAGTTCTCCTTTTCCCCATTTCATGAGGCATTTCACAGAAGCCATAAGCAAAGGAAGCAGGCACCCCAAAACTCACACTCCAGTTTCCCACAACAGCTTCATATAAAGGGGGGGATGGGGATGACAAACGACAGGAGAAGGCAATATCCAGTGCTGTTTGCTTTATTAGATATTCAGAGGTGATAAAAATCAACCTTAACAAGAAACAAAAAGACCTTATTTTATTACTGGGGCCTGGGGGTGAGGAAAGGAAATCGCTGTTCGCACTGTCTGGAAAATGAGCATGTTTGAGACCATCTTTTTCTAATAAATAGTCATTAATCACTTGCAGTCACTTAGCACAGGAGGTCATGCAGTGGCAGCCTGGCTAGTGTAAATGTTTAATACTAAATTAGATTAGAAACACTCAGAAAAGTGTCATCATAGCTAGAGTGCTACCTGCTAATGGAAGCTTTTCTTTGGTTTCAATATTATCAGAGTCTGATCTGGGCTTTTGGGAATAAAATGACAATCTTGCTATGAAGTTGTGGACACAGGGAACATCACACTGCTCACTACAGAAAGCCAGACGACCATGAGCTTATTACAGCATTTTATCACTGTACTGCTGTAAAATACTACCACCTATTTTGATCATCTCTGAACAGGAATCTCCAGCTCCCTCCTATGGGGAGCCACGCAGCTCACGGGCACTGCCACGTACTGGCACCCGACATGCCAGAAATACAGACATGAACATCCTCATCTGTGTGCAGAGCTAGGAGAGCAGGATGCTGACAGTTTTACGAGAACATTTCATAATCCTCCTCCTGCCGCCCCCTACTCAGTTAGCATCTCAGTCAGCGCCAACTACAGTTATAATTATCCCCATAATCATTATTTTAATAAGAACCAATGACTTATCAAAATATTGCGCTGAAGACTTGCACATCTTTTCTTGTAAGACTGCCAAAAAGCTAGTTCATTGCTGAGGTACCGCTCCATGTACGCTGCTAGCAGACAGCACCTCCAAGTTGCTATTTATGCAACTGAGTGACTAAACTCAATTCAAGAGAATGCCAAAATGTAAGCAATTTGAGGCACGGTGGCTGTGCAAAGTATTATTATTCTGATGCGTACACGCTAACAGCTTTGTTTACTACGTTTACTCCTCCTCTGCTTGTTAACTTGGGTTTTACATACTGTAGGCCAAGTTATTGAACTTAGATGCCTTAAGGTAGCCACCTGAATACATATTTACAGATTTAAACATCTGTGTCAGACAGCCATAAAAAATGTTAAGTGCATAAGCAAGCCTGTAGACATCTAAGTCAATATAATTAGGTCTCTAGATTTATCTCCAGCTACCCAAATGTGGAACCTCTGCAGGCAACAAGTGGCCATTTTTCATACGAGTATTTTTTCCTACCAGGTCATATTAGCAGATAACAGATTATTTTTTTCTTCACACACCTGTTCAAGATGACCCCAGTCCAGATCTCTGGTAACACTCAGTTTCTACACAGAAGTCCAATTTAAATTTTTATAATTAGCAGATGGCCATTTAGCTACTTACAGCTCTAGGTACACTGCCAGATGGAGGAAAAAGTTCCTCAGTTGAAAAGATAACTAATGACCTCAGCAGCTGCAGGGCTCTTCATCAAGGGTGGCCACTTGTCATCTCACTTAAGTTTACAGACAGAACACATGAAACAAGGACTCTCACATGTCATAGAGACAAATATTGTACATTGCTGAAGAACCAGGAATTTGCCAGGAAAATGTTATTTTTCAGGTTTGTCTGCCCATCTCCCAGGTAAGGGTCAACAGGCTGGATACAGTTTTGGGGAACTCACTTTACTTTCGTTAATGAAGCCATGACCTTCATCGCTTCCTCTTTCAAAAAAGGTGTTTTAACTGAATCATGTGTCCTCCTGAATCAGAGAGTGCAATTATAAAGAACAAAGCTAACTACAAACACTCTGAGTTTTAAGAACAGAAGACGTCTCAGAAATTCAGAGAGCATGAAAGTCAAAGCTCACCAGTAAAAGTCATCAAACAGCAACAACTCTAAGAAAAATACTCTCAGATTTCACCAACATAACTGAACCAAAGTCTACACCCAAAGGGCAAGAAAAGGCTGCAGTAATAGTCTCCATGACTCATTCAACCAAATCTAAAAACTGAAGTTTGTAGTGTCATTCAGCTTTGCAGAATGGTTTTAAATGAGCATCCCACGTCATCTCTAATATGACAGAAGAGCAACAGAGCAGTAGCTTTAAATAAAGAAATAAATAAAATCTCTGTGAGAAGCATTCAAGATCTGACCTCAGTCAACCACACACTAGTGTGAAATCTTTTTTAGCAAACATTTTTTACTAAAATGATATTCACTTATTGTGAAGTTAAATTTCATTACCAAAAAAAAAAAGAAGCCAATTATAGACATTCTATAAATAATTCATCCCTTGGAGGAATCCTCTAATCATCTCTAAAAATAAGAAGTCATATGATTTAAGTGTCCTGCACTGACTCTCTGGTACTTCAGATAAAAGGATGAATTCAGCAGGGTTACACCACACATAAGCTTAGGCAACATGATGTGATGCTCAATTCTTACATCCCTGCAATCAGAAAGCCAGGTCTCTTCACTGCCAGCTCATACTCAAACTCAGTAAATCATTCAGTCCTGAATCTGACGTAAAGCTTGGGAGTAACTCCATAGGAGGCACAAGTCCACAAGGCATCAAGACCATTTTCTGCTTCCTGGAAAAGAGCCGGGCAGCCAATTGATAATACTAGTCTCTTGCTGACTTCTTCCTTGATCTATACATGCTACTCAATTCTTTGACTCATCCAACCCTAAGGCTGTATAGCACCAATCACAGAAAAGTTCTGATCGGTGAGTGGAAATCACCGAAGAAGAGTTTGTGGAAGTCCTGTGCTGAACAGGTTCCTGATGGGAATACTGCAAAAGTTACACGTGTGACTGCTGCTAAGTGCTAGCAGCCATACTTACTATTCAGCCTGTAAGCTCTTCAAGGCAGGGACCTTTCCTCACATGTGTCTATAAAGCTTCTAGTGCCCAGATGGTGCCATACAAATGAATAATAATTATATTTCCATGTAGACCATTATTGTGCATAATGTAAATTACTTCCACTGATCCAAGAGGAAATCATTTTCTCATTTTGAAATGAAAAGAGAGAGTAAAAATAATGATTACTAGTTTGACGCTATTATTATAACAATAATTACATTTGTGGGTCCAGAATCCTCAGCTGGTCCGTACTGACTTTAATGGAGCTACGCCAACACATGGCAGCTGACAGGCTGGTCCCAGTCTTTCCTGGAGATCTCCAAATATTTGCATGACTGATTACTTCAAACTCACATCACTTCCGTGAGAGATGGGAAGTTAATTAAGCACACTTCACAGACTGGGGAAGAGGAATGCCAGAGCTGGCGTGTGAAGGAATGGATTCCTGCAACTGCACAGCAGGTATCTGAGCATCCCTGCCACAGCTCCCCTCCCTGACCAATGCAGAGGAGCAGGCCTCTGCAGGGATTCAGACCTCAAGTGAACTGAATTGCTTTCTGGAGGCACTCATCTCTCTCCGTTCATTAGAATGCTTTAGACCACCTGAATTTAGCACCCCAGCATTTGTGAGATTCAGCCTGGACTTAAATGCTCAAAAGAGGACAGCTGCTGTCACCAGCACAAAACATAAACCGGACAAAGTTAGAAACTGACAGGGCTCAGCATCTCTGGAGGAAAAAAAAAAAAAAACACAACAACAAATTAAAGCAAGCCAGAATTCAATTATCAGACCAAAGAGGACTAGTTTGGACAGCCAACAGCTGAACACTCTAAAACTACATGTCACTTTTAGCTACGTGGCTCTAATCATTCTGCTACAGATGTCAAGAAGTTACTGATGGTAGAAGGCAACCAGGACTCCAACTTTCTCTGCTCCCACAGAGCACTCTCCTGTTCAATACACACTCTGTGGCACACCATCTAAAGGCCTACCATTACCTATAAAAATGAAGAAGGACTGAGGTTCCCAAGTCTAAAAATCAGACTAACAGCTGAAGTGCTACTCCTTATAAACTGCACTAATAGAAGCAGTTAGGCACACCAGCAGTCACACGCCCTGCGAGTATCCATGCAGGGATGCTCCTGCATCTACCCAAATTAGACACCCCATCAGCCTAAATTAGAAGAAAAAAATACAGGACATTGGATCTCATTTAAAGAATCACTGTAAAAGCTCCAGTCAAGTGGCAGACCCAATTTTAACAGTGTAAAGAAAAATCAGGAAGCATTTGATTAAAATTAATCCTTGAGGTTATATAATTTGACTGCTCCTACAAATTAAGTTCACTTTGTGCTTTCACTGTACTCCTGTCCCTTCATCAAGCACTATTAGGATGCTGCATCACATATCACGAATTTTCAATGCTGAAGGGAAAAAATATTTTGAAACAATATTTCTCAATACAGCTGAGACATGTAGCAGGTAATGAGGGCCTTTTACCAAAAACTACCCAGTTTGCAATAGCTGACAAGAAGTAAATAGGATTTGTACATCTCCTTTACAACAGCTGGTCTTCTCTTGCTAAAAAATGAAAACACTTCTATTTCAAAGGGAACACCTGCAAAATCCCATCATACATTAAAAAATAAATAATAAACCTAACAAAAATACACTAGTGGCCTGAAAAAGACTTCCGATGGCGTAACCAATTAACGCAGATCATTTTATAGAATACCTTCCCACATCCCAACAGAGAAGATGCTTAACAAGTTAACTGCTGCAGGAGTCCATCA
The DNA here is from genome assembly GCA_013399075.1 of Chloroceryle aenea. Classification (NCBI taxonomy): domain Eukaryota; kingdom Metazoa; phylum Chordata; class Aves; order Coraciiformes; family Cerylidae; genus Chloroceryle; species Chloroceryle aenea. The sequence continues at coordinate 213,447 of VWZY01010826.1, forward strand.
ATCTAATCTGGGTCTAATACTCTTCTTAAATAACGCATACATTAGTTCTCGATTACTGAAAAGATTTGTTTGTTTTATTAACATGTGCCTTGTTAAGTGCTAAGACTTTGTAAAAATCGTTATGCAGCTTCCAGCTGCAGATGTATTGTCTCCCCCCTTCCCCATTACAAAATGATTAGTTGTCTCCATGCTCCTTTCAGCAGTTATTAAAGCTGTACTGCTGCATGATGAAGCTCCTGTTAACAAGCACAACTGTACTTAACGGTCAAGCCAGTACCCTGGGCCCATTGTCTAAGAAATGTACCACTTTTGGCCACAAAATAGCTCAGTATCATTAATTTTATTCATTACCTAAAATACCTTAACTTAGCTGCTTCACTGAGATCAGCAGGTAAACTAACAGGGGTGAGGACTCAATTTCCAGAGCTTGATTCAGACTGGACTGAAGTTTAACACATAAGCAAAGAGCTCACATAAAATTGCTCTGCACCTTTCAGGCCTGCAAATTTTTCTGAAGACCTTTCTTCCCCTCACTCCTTGTGCATGAGACGAAGTTACTGAAGCCACATGTCTACATCAAAAAGCAACTCAGATGGAAAGATGTTTAAATAGGTAATATCTGGTTGTGTCACCATATATGGAACCTATACATTCACCAATTTAAGCAAAAGGAATAAATCAGGGGTGAAAGAATGCTTTTTTGTCTTCAAACCTCTTTTGGTTTCTGGACCTTAACAGATGATTTTTTGCTTAAGTGCAATTTCAGAGAGTGGGAAACTCCCAGCAACCATGGTGAGTCCTCCAGTGGTAGCCCAGTTCCTTGCCCAGGGCAGAAGCTGTCTCCTTTGATGCCCACCTTACTACCACCCCCACACAAAGCGATGCTTTAACACAGGGGCTATTCTGAAACCTGTGTGTCGTGCAGAAACTCACTTGTTCGGTATCTCCCAGAGGGATTAATGCATTGATGCTCAGCAGAGGGTAGGTAGGTCCAGGCTGTGTGCTTGTTTCTGGCAAAAGAGTGCTGGTAATCCACCTGCAGAATTTAAACATTACAGGGACAAATACTCTTCAAAAGAAAACTTGTCTGTTTCCAAACCTGAAAAAAAACAGACCAAGCTTCCTCTTGATCTGCACAGTGAATTCTGCACTATTCTTATTTTGAGGAAGCATTGGGAAAAGGAAGGGGGAAAGATTTGATAAAGGGACTTCAGAGAAAGTTTCTGGGGTTTTCTTTGCTGTACTATTTCCCCATTTTTCTTCAGCATTATAGCATTGCTGCCACTTTGTCTCCATTTATAACAACTAATCACTTTTTTTTTTTTATAACTGTTAGTATTGAGTAGAGTGGCAACTGGATGCCCTTCCTTGTTCCACTAACCAACAGGTATAGAAGATTTTAGGCACATGTAATAACGTCTGGCTTCTTGCATCTTTAATTTGGTGGAGCTCAGCATGCTTCATGAGGAAGAAAGGAAGGAACAAGAAGAAATTACGAGAAGGAACTGGCCTGCTTGAGCACTTTCAGCTGACCAACCTATGGAAGAAGCAGCAGAGCCAGCCTCTCCACATTTCCAGAAGAAGAAATACCACATTTCCCACTACAGAAATGAACGCAAGGAGAAGAGGCACTACTGATCCTCAGAGCTGTCCTCCCTAGATTAACTTCTGCTTGGAGTTAGAACGGATATTCCTTTCTTCAAATACACAATGCTTTATTTTCATTTTACAGTTCTGAACATTGTGAGCTATCGATAGTTTGATTCCTTTTGACAGCTTCATGCTGGAAGAAACATGCCATTTCTTTAAAATGAATACACAAAATTTCAGACTGAAGAAAATGCTTTGGTGCCACACCAGCAGGCCAAGAGCTGTATTTCACTCAACTGACACAGTACCAACACACTGGCATTTTTGCTTTATGGTAACAGGCAGTAATGAAAACCCAGTGGTGCCAGGAGGCACGAAGGAGCATTATGTACCCACAGTCACTGCCTTCAATGCTTAGTTCCAAGGCAGAGGCCGCAGCTGGACAACACAAGCACAGCCCCGAGATGCACAACTGCCTCTCTGCACTGCTGGGTCTGAGCTAGTACTACAGCAGATGCTCTGCTTTCACATCCTTCTCGCCACCAGCAGCCCTGAGGTGGGGATTTGCGTTCCTCCTCTTCCCTTTGGGCTCCCAACACACAACATCCACCAACGAGCTCCTTCTGCCACCACTCGTAGGCAGTATTAAAAGAGCCTGAGACTAAGCAGAATGTTTATGGTGTTTTTGCAAAAAGCTGCTGCATACTTTTCAAAGGTAAAGACCCTTACACAAAGATAACCCCTTCTCAGAAGGTAGATTAATTCTTCTGTGCTTTCGAAACTGGAGTTTTGCTGATTGAGTAAAGCATGTGTAAAAGGGCTCTAAGCAGCTGCAAAAATCATACATGGCTGCAAGCACCACTGAAATCATTGCTACCAATACAATTCATGGTTCTTTAAAGCTATCTATAAACTGGTTTAATTAAATATGGAACAACTGCAGGAAACTGCTTATGAGTAATGAAAGCTCCAGATGTAGCTGGCCAGGGCATCTAGCACAGTAAATGTTTTCACTTGCAAAACAGCTCAATTCAAAATCATTTCTTCCTGCCAAGCTGGCAATTCATATTCAATTATGCACAGGTACAGTGACAATGTTGGTTTTTTTTTTATTATTATTATGGCACAATGTTATTTCATTTTCAAAATGAAATTCCTTATCTGACAACATTTAATAAAAATCTAAATACCTCTTAAACACCTGGTTCAAAGGATTGTTTATTTTCCCATAGACACAAATTGCCAAATTCTCACACTACTTCTGTCTAACTCAGTAAAATATGTACCACCATTTGAGTCTTGCGCATAGGTCAGAGATAAAGAAAAAAAAAAGAGACAAATAAAACCACTGTAACCTCATATGGCAACTTTCAGCCATAGGTTTGAGAAGCACTGCAGTGTCTAAAATCTGTTTTGCATAACTGTTTAGTGTAAAGTCTGTTACCAGTCAAAAATGTTTAAAAAGAAGTGATCAAGTACTATGTCACAGAGAAACATCTCGAGAAAATACTCCTCAAAGATGTATTAAAGACACCACTCCATTAACCACCGTTCAAAGAGACATTAAAATTAATACTCTTTTTTTGGTTAAAATGCAAGACTGAGAAATCTTTGAAAAAACCTTGGCGTGTCTCTCAGATATACTTAAAGTCATTTAAATATCCTGGGACTACTGTATTCACACCAACCAGCTTCTCCAGCTGTCAGGAAACAATCTGACAAACACCAACTATGGGAAACTTGGATTGAGAAGGATAAATAACTTTGCTTGGGCGTTAAAGAAATAGCACTGTAATGTGGAAACAAAGCAACAGGGGAAAAAAAAATAATCTTTTCACACCTGTTCCGTATTGTGTGATTTCATTAAACAGTGATTTTCCTCATGAACCGACTCTGAAATCAAAATTAGACCTGCCTCTGAGACAGGCAACATATGCAGGGTTAGATAAATATACATCTGCGTGTCAGAGTGCCTGGGCGCTTCACCTGCCAATTTAAGCAGGCTGACAGGTTGTTAAGGCAGAAATCTGCACTAATCCAATTTCTTTAGCACTTTTCCACCAAGCACACATTTTAATCAGTAGATGGATGCTTAAATATTGGGGTTTATATTTTCACAAAGTAATTTTCAGGATGTTGGCCACTTCCCAGTGTGTAGGTTAAGCAAATCCACAAGTACCATAAAGCCATCTTGAAGAAGCATCGCCAGGTCACGTCTTGACAAAACCCTTTGTCAAGCACACTGTCTCTTCTTGAGTGTTGTTTTTTGGACTTTTTTAATACCAGTGTCAGGCATTGTGGGACAGCCCTGTGTGATTCATACTAGTCATTTAGGTAACAAGATGAAAAAGGTATACTCAGCATGTGTTTTAAAACATGTTTTCTATTCAGAACCTCAGTGCTCCATCTTTAGGTCTTTGTGCATACGGATTTGATCAAAAGCATGATTCATAACAGCCAGCATCAAAATAATCATATTCTACATCCACATGTCACCAGCACAGAAACAATTAGCTCTCTGCCCTGAACGCAGCATTTGTTCCAACACACCAGGCACAAACCAGACGCTGTGCCAGGACGCTTGTAGGACAACCGCTAACGGTACTCGTTCTGACACTGCCCTGGAGCCCGCAGGAGAGGATTATTTCCTAGAAAACCCAGTGAGCTGGGGAGCAGGACTGAAGCCCCAGGTACTGCCTACCCAGATACCAGCACCACCCAGCCTTTGCTAACACACACTGCAGAGACCAAGAAGAAAAAAAAAACCAGAGAAGAGTGGAAGACGAGAGAATTAAAGACTAGACAGATAGGAAAAGAGGCAGAGGGCAGAGTACTGGAGGAAAAACTGTGGAGCCTGAATAGTTAAATTTATGAACACAGCAAGTACCAAGGTAAGATTACATGTAGAGACAGAAAATTAACTCGGTAAGCAATATAGTTTTAATTTTCACAGATAGAAAGCACAGCAGGATCTGCAGACAGTAGAGACAGACATACTACCTCTCAGAAAAGTTGTCCCAAATGTTAGTGACAGGGCACCCGGCAGCTTGGGACACAGGTCTGTGAAACCTTTCTGTGGCCAAAACACCCACAGCCATTTGTGAAGGTAAATCGTCTCTGAGCTCCAAGCTCTCACTTTCTCTCTCAAGGTGTAAACAGAAACACAGAAACAAACACACAGCATACTTTAAGAGGCAACACTTACTTAAGCCTCCTGCCAAAAGAATTAAACAAAACCCAAAAGAAGCTTCTCTTCAGCTTCAGAATACTACATACCAGCAGTACGCACCAACGTGCGTGTCTGAGGTTTGCATTAACTCACTGAGAGCACTTGTTAATTTGCTTTTTCACGTACCTATTAGAAAATTCAGAAATGCAAATGATCTAAGGCCAGCTTTGCAACCCCTTACAGTTCCAGACCCGACTTACTTAAATGAAAACTGGGAAGTTCGCAAAAGAAAATTGTAAGAGAAGGGTGAGAGGGCACCGTTACAGTACCCTTGAGTTTTTAGAGGTTAATAAAATGATCACATTAAATTTCATTGCCTGTCACCTACTGGGCCTGACAGAGGAGCGCAATGAAGAATAGCGCCTGTGCGGTTTTCAGGTCGAAAAAAATAAAGTAGCAGTAAAATAACCCCCCAGGAACCCATCGGGCAGGCGGCTCTGCCGCGAAGTTCGAGGATGCTGAAATGCCCGCCGCGGAGGCGGGCACCGCTGAAGGGGCACCGGGGAGAGGCGCGGATCCCACCAATGCGTTTTGTGGTACTGCAGCCGCGGCCCCCGGACGCTCCCGCC
>VWZY01010826.1:219509-338298 GCA_013399075.1 Chloroceryle aenea
CAGGGGCCAGTGCACGGGGCCTGCCCTCGGCCCAGCGCTTGGCCTGCTTGCGGTGCAGTTAGCCCCTTAAAGGCGCTGTGGGTTGCCCCCACCTTGCGAACAGCAGTTCCCATGTACGATGCTGGCATGAATGCGTGCAAACCGTTTCATGCTAAAAATGGTCCGAATCCCCCAAGACTGACTGGAGATTCGTTTTTTTCTGAAGTAAAAAGTGTCAGTGGCACTTTGAGGCGTTTGGCCTCAGCAGAGAGAGAAGGAGAGCAAGGTACAACACCTCCGCGGCCCTGCGAGGTGTGCAAGCACCAGGCATAGGCACGAGGTGGCTGTAATTAAATGCCCAGTGTCTCAAAAACTGTGCATAATGGATGATTTCAGTTACCTTTTTCTCCCACATGGTATTGGCTTTCTAATCTGAAAGATCTCATTATCTGATGATAGTAGTGAAGTAGAGAGGTTTTTTTAATCTGCCCACAGAATGCCTCCTTTTGTAAACCTAATTCCACTTTACAAACCGAATCCAAAAGTAAAAAATAGTATCTTCCGATAAGGACAGTTGCTTTTTTTAAGTGACAGCCCAGTAGGATTTGCACAGACCAGCAGGATCTTGTTTGCATTGGAAGTGGTTTAGCTTCTGATCTAAAGAACGATGAAACATGCAGTAAGATTCAGGAGCATCCTTTATTAAGGGAACAATCCTCATGATCCAGTGAAGCTACAAATAGAATTTCACAGGGTGTATCTGTTGTTGCGGTGTTACAGAAGCAGATGAAGTACACAGTGGGTTAGCAGTAAGAAGCACTGTACAAGTATTCATCTTTACAGAGGTGTGCATGATCGGACAAACAGCCTTTCCAATAGTACAATTAATTTTTAATAATATTCTCATGATCTGATGGAATAATCAGGTTTAGAAATAAATAACCTGTTGTTCCTAACACAGGAGTTTTGAGTCTCCCATGGGAAATTGTATCCTCAAGAAAACCATGACAAATTGTATCCTCAAGAAAAACATCAAGGTGTTGCTCCATAGATGGTGGTTCCTGGGCTCTTTGGTCCTGTACTGTCCTCTGACGTTGGATACTCACTTCATCGTAACTCTGTCCTAGTGTAAAACCACCACACAGTGCAGTAACTCCTCAGAGAGATCTGAATTGGGCCCAAACACACACACTCAGTTCCAAGCAGGGTCGCAGTCAGCGTATCACTGACTTTAACACACTTCTAAATGGAGAATTCAAAACACATCAGTAGTAACCTCCAGGCATCTTTCTGTGTGAAGGCAGAGCATGATCTGGCTGACCTTCGCTTCATGCAATGGGACAGTGCCCATTTTTGCCATCTGTGGCAATGGGAAACTGCTCTTTGTGGGCAAAGAGCCTGTGATAACAAACTCTGACAGCACCAGGCTTCCGCACCAGTCACGCACATAGTGGGTTTGCTGGTCACACAGTACAGTGAAGCGAGCTGTTTGAAGAAAAAAAAAAGACAAAAATTATTCAGAGCAGTCTTGAGTATTTTGATGGAGTCTGCACAGCTTGGGAAGTTGATGGATAATTTTTATTCCAAAAAATCAAAAAAAATGGGGCACTACAAATTCACTTACGCAAATCCGCTGACAAATACTAGGTAAAAGTGTCGTCTACTTGGGATTAAGTGCCTTGCTCTTTCAAAGGAGGTTGTGGTCTTAGCAGGTGGTTGCCCCATGCAGCCTCCCCTCGGGCTTTTAGAGGGCAGGAGGTGCTCAAGCAGACAGAAAAAGCAGACTTTTGAACAGGCCAAATCACCAAGGGATCTGAAAAGCCACAGACTGCAGGGCCCAGTTCTGATCCTGTGTACCTCATTGTGAAATGGGAGACATGTAAATGGACACCCTAAATCATCCAGAAGCCCTAAAAGCAACATTCTTGCCAGGCAGTGTTTTAGCACAGGGAACATTGCTCTCTATAAAGGGAGCAGAGAGGTAATTATGACCAAATTGTGATCTGTGTTCCTTAGAATTTTCACAACCTATTGGAAAATTTCCTCCAGATTTTTAGGGGCAATTTNCTCGTCCAGGAGCCATCAAACGTGCACAGCTGACCAACAGCCCCGCCTGGACTCGTTAACTTCCCCGCCGTGTAGCTACTGACCAGGCCGCCCTTTCCAAGGTTGAGCGCAGGGGCCAGTGCACGGGGCCTGCCCTCGGCCCAGCGCTTGGCCTGCTTGCGNAACACAGGAGTTTTGAGTCTCCCATGGGAAATTGTATCCTCAAGAAAACCATGACAAATTGTATCCTCAAGAAAAACATCAAGGTGTTGCTCCATAGATGGTGGTTCCTGGGCTCTTTGGTCCTGTACTGTCCTCTGACGTTGGATACTCACTTCATCGTAACTCTGTCCTAGTGTAAAACCACCACACAGTGCAGTAACTCCTCAGAGAGATCTGAATTGGGACCAAACACACACACTCAGTTCCAAGCAGGGTCGCAGTCAGCGTATCACTGACTTTAACACACTTCTAAATGGAGAATTCAAAACACATCAGTAGTAACCTCCAGGCATCTTTCTGTGTGAAGGCAGAGCATGATCTGGCTGACCTTCGCTTCATGCAATGGGACAGTGCCCATTTTTGCCATCTGTGGCAATGGGAAACTGCTCTTTGTGGGCAGAGAGCCTGTGATAACAAACTCTGACAGCACCAGGCTTCCGCACCAGTCACGCACATAGTGGGTTTGCTGGTCACACAGTACAGTGAAGCGAGCTGTTTGAAGAAAAAAAAAAGACAAAAATTATTCAGAGCAGTCTTGAGTATTTTGATGGAGTCTGCACAGCTTGGGAAGTTGATGGATAATTTTTATTCCAAAAAATCAAAAAAAATGGGGCACTACAAATTCACTTACGCAAATCCGCTGACAAATACTAGGTAAAAGTGTCGTCTACTTGGGATTAAGTGCCTTCCTCTTTCAAAGGAGGTTGTGGTCTTAGCAGGTGGTTGCCCCATGCAGCCTCCCCTCGGGCTTTTAGAGGGCAGGAGGTGCTCAAGCAGACAGAAAAAGCAGACTTTTGAACAGGCCAAATCACCAAGGGATCTGAAAAGCCACAGACTGCAGGGCCCAGTTCTGATCCTGTGTACCTCATTGTGAAATGGGAGACATGTAAATGGACACCCTAAATCATCCAGAAGCCCTAAAAGCAACATTCTTGCCAGGCAGTGTTTTAGCACAGGGAACATTGCTCTCTATAAAGGGAGCAGAGAGGTAATTATGACCAAATTGTGATCTGTGTTCCTTAGAATTTTCACAACCTATTGGAAAATTTCCTCCAGATTTTTAGGGGCAATTTTTATACCAGAAAATGTGTATTTTTGTAATCTCTGTCTATAATTACTGTGACTGATAAAGCAGTGAGGAACAGCAGTGCATGCTCAGACTCATGTGTGTCCTACTGAAAGCATGTCTTGAGAGAGAAGATTTGTATCCAAGTTACAATAATTTATAGGCTATAAAGATCTGAGTCTTCGGTGTAAAGTCAGCCCTGCATATGGGCGGGAGCCTCAGCATGAGACAGCTCTGCACTGAGCAAAAAAGCAGAGCAAGGAAGGGAGCAGGCTTCCTCTCTGACAACTTCCCCTGTATTTATAGAGATTATGTAAAATCCATGGAGTGCAGCAGGTATTGCATTCATTTTTAAAACCGTGCTATGACCAGTGATTGCTAACCATACAAACCATCCTTCTTCTGTTGCTACAGAAAACACCCAAATAGCGTAAGAAGGAGGATGATTTTACTAATTATTTTTTTCCAGTATTGATTGAAACTGGAAAATAAAAAAGTCGAAGCTGAGCTGCTTGAGAATTTCAAGATGAAAAAAAATCACAAAAACTGAAAAATCGAACTGTACAAATCCTAAGAACAAACTAAGATAAAAAATTACATAGAAGTTAAAATCATAAAATGGGCTTTACTTATTACCACGTTGATAATGGCAGCTCTAGTGACCTACATTGCATCAGAAAATATTTCATCCAGTTACACAAAGGACATCTGAGCAAGTTACCACTCTGAATATTCCTGATGTCGCCCATGTTACACAAGACTATCCATGTCTAGCACAGGGTATGTAAGAGAAAAACCAGATCTGATTCTTAACAGACAAGTATTATCATGGTTGCACTTAACTGTCAGAGATGGTGTTTTGAGCAAGGATAACTCATGTGACTTGGCTAATTTGCTCTAAAATCCTATGAGATGTAATAGGCTTAAGTATTTTTTACCTCTGCATAGGTATGTAAATTCTGGGTGTGTTTGAGGGTAGGTGGGTATCAATCTTGGCTACTTAGAATGATGTAAAAAAAGAACCATACTTGGGTTCCAGTTAAATTTTTACTCTGATCTACTTTGCTAGATTCACCTGTCCTGTTATAAAAATACATTTTCTTCTCCTTACAGTGTAGATACAGTCTAAAACTGAATCAAGTAACCAAACTTTGTACAAAGAAATAAATGAAGTTGAAAGCAACATTAATAAGCAATATCCTTTCCTTTGAGGAGCTTCTGGTCCATCTGGTGAACAAACACCAGAGGCTTATCTGAACTCCATCTCACAGGCTGACTCATAGGCAGTTTAGAAGCACATTCTGTAATCAGTGAAAGACTAAGTTATTTCAGAGTGAAGATTTGCATTTTTCTTAAAAACAGTCATGTCCCTATCACATCAAAATTTAGATTTCAGATATATGTTGTCAGAGTGAAGGGGAAAAAGACATATCTGGGAACGAACCAATTTGTCTAGGGATAGGTATCTCTAATATACTCAAAAGAAAATCTGTGGAGAATCCAGAAAAATTAGCAAATTTGTGTATGTTCAAAAAAACTGCAGCACCTAAGGAATGCACCTTAGGAATAGAAAGGATTGAAAATAGTCTATGAGCATAAGCAGTGTTGCTTTACGAGTAATCTGCAGTAGAGGTATCTTCCTGAGGTTTGGGGTTTTGGGTTTTGTTTTGTCATGAGCCAGAACAACGAACCACCCTGATCCTTTTATTGAAGCAGGGTGAGTGTGGAGGACATCTACCTTTTCCCCAGGAGGCCAGCAGTCTTGGTGGTCTACGCATCGAATCTGAAAGAGCAAAACAGGGAATTACTCTGTGAATTTCACCATCTCAGACTCTGTTTAGTATCTGCTTTGCAACAAGTTCCCCAACTGGTTGCTTTTTGTTTTTAAACAGTGTTGTACTGCTGTACTTTAAAAGTAGAGGAAACGTATCTTGATTTTTTTTGGAACCACAGCACCATCATTAACTTACTCTGCATTCTTCAGTTCTCAGGTGCCCCGTACCACGAAGGCTCACCGTCACAACAGAACCCCAAGATTCATTGCTCTATACTCACATGTAGCTACTCTCCAAGTGCATTACAAAAAACAGGTTCTCCCATGGCATGCACTGGCAAAACCAAAGTCAATGGAGATGTGACCACTGAGTGCAAGAAATCCTTTAGTTCTGGTTGTGGTTTTAGAAAACTGGGGATTGCAGCAAGCCATTCTTAATTCACTCTTACTCCATTTTGCCACTCCATAGTTTATAAATGCAAACTCTAGTGTCAATGTATATGCAAAAGTCAAATTTTGAACACTAACGTTTCATTCTGGCAACAGTATCTATAACTTAGCAACAGCAATAATAATTCTTCACTTCTGGGTCAGTATAGTCACAGACAATAAAAGCAGGTACTTTTCTATATTAAATGTATATAAAATATGTAACACACATGTGCAATATATTACTTCTTCCTTCTGAGAGATAACTTCACTTCAGGGCTTTGGCATATGCTTCACTTCAAGAAGTGAATGAAAATGGAAGAATCATTCCCTTCACCATCACATTAAAGCCTCCCTTTTCCTTTATAATCTCTTATCATATACAACCATTTAATACCAAGGAGGGGAAATGTCATGTATATGTACTTTACATACAGCCCTCAGTGTTGTGACAGCTTTTTCTTTCAGCCAGTGGTCGAGGATAATCACGGAAGGATTACCCATCTGTTCTTGCCATGTGGCATTCTGTCTTCAGTAAGGAAATATTGCAGTTCACAGCTTCCTGCAGTTCTTTTTTTTCTGATATTCTCTCATTAACTAAAAATTGTATTATTATCCTCCCGAGTTACTAAGTTCTAAAGTCTGGAAGACTCATGAAGGTGACCTACTTTGGATTGTCTAAGTTAGAACCAGCCACTGCCTGCTGCAAATAGCACTTTGTTTAGATGCAGAAGGAAACGGTTTCTTTGGCTTGGGCTTTCATTCTGAGTTTTGCCTTTTTTTTTTTTGTCTTCAAAGGGGAACAGAAGAAAAAAGATAATTTTTCACCATGAGTGACACTGTAGATGGTGTTTGCCTGATGAGCCAGTGTTTCAACACACTACCAGATCTTTTCAGACTACATTTAGTGCAACATACCGATGCAAAGTTTATGTTGAGGCTTCTTCCCTAGTCACCTGCAACATTTTCCATGTGTCTGAACTTGTATTGAGACATCACTATGGTTTGCTGCAGAAACAATAACTTCAAAGGAAAGAAGCTTTTTAAAGAAGATTTCAATATTCTTTCATTTCTATGGTATTTTAAGACAAAGTTTTATGCTTAAGCTCCTGATATGATACAAGTTTATCTGTATGAAAGCTTGCTATAAAAAATAACTAATGGAATAGTGTGGCTGTTCTTCATAAACAGGGCCATTCTGTAGTAGTTGATTTAATACAACTTTTTATGTCAGGGAACACTGCTTACAATATGCTGTCAACCCAGCACTGGCAGCTTCAACAAATCATTTCCCTGCCACTGATGTACTCATGTCCATGAACCACACTGGGTAGCCCCACAGAAAAAGTGTGCTGGGTGGAGCTGGTACTGGGTATGCCCATGTGTGACAGTGATATTTTGCTGTTCTTCTGCATAAATTCTTCAAACTATTGGACCAAGTTTCGTAGGGAAGGTAAGTGTGAAGGTGCTGTCTGCCCTGGGAGACAAGAACAGCACAGGCATCCCGCATTTCCTGCTGCGAGTTAGCAGAGAAGCGTTTCCGTTTAATTCTGAAATTGGTCTGTAAACACTACAGACTTATCAAGGATATTATAAACCAAAGACAGTTATACAAATTTAAGCAAATAAGCTTGATAACTGTCATTAGCCTTGCTGCATTTAGATAGGCAAAAAACCAAAAGCAGGTGCAAGAACCTGTTTGGTTATAATTTGGATGCTACAAGCAAAAGAAGTATTCAGACAAGATATGTGATTTACTTTTAAAGAAATACAGCTTTTGGAGGAGGAAGATATAAATCCACATATGACAAAGATGATGGCATTGTACACTATATGACTTCTCATTCTAATAGCTCTTGAATTTGTAGAACTGGTAACAAACACTTGTTACTGAATCAGGGATACCTCCTTTAGAATCTTCAAGAATTACTCTCATTTTTAATGTTCTGAGCACCAACTTTTAGCTATGCTCCAGATCTACCATCACAATGAAAAAACCTCCATACATAGGACCAAAAGATGCAAGATTCATTGATAATGTAGCAAATGTGCTTCTGTAGGGAAAAAGTTCCCATCCTTGCTTGACGAGAAGGCAGGTTCTTGAAGCCCTAGGGAGATGGAGGAGACAGAGGAAAATCCTCATGAGCTAACTAACAGCAGTTTTGCAGTAGCTGCAGAAGTATCTTGAACTTCAACATCGGTATAGTTTTGGCTTCATAATGATTTCTGCTTTGATGAGCTCAAGGCTGGAAGGAAAAAGAGCTGGTAAACCCATCTGTCCATATCAGCAGTGTCATTTAAAAGATACCAGCTGTCTGTGATTTCCAGAGCCATGCTGCTGCGCCTGCCGAAGCGGTGGCTACGAGGTAGTGACCACCAGCACACACATGTGATCACTGATTTGTTCACTGGCATGCGTGCCCACAGCGGCACAATTTATCTGCGTGGAGATGGCACATGCTGTTGTAACCACCTTTAAGGAAAAGGTATGGCTTGGTGCCCTCCATCAGGTTTGAAAACTGGTATTTGTCTCACGTAAGAGCGCTGTAGATGTGCTGACTCTTCAGCAAGGGCTACAGGAGGTAGTGGCTTGCTGGCCCTCTGTGGTCCCACTAAGGCAAACTATTACAAGAGGTACTAAGTCCTGCGGTTTCTATTTCCTTCAGGTCTGCCTGGTAAATGGTGATACTTAAATGACTCCATGTTTACTTTTTGGTTAGTACAGGTACACAGCAACTCAGTGCTGAAATTACTGGTTCCTTCCAACCATTTTATTATTACACTGGGGGTACGGCACGTGTCTGAAAACATGTTTGCCTGGAGAACATTCAGCTCTGAAAGGCCAAGAGGTGTTTTCCACGAAGGGTAGCTGTTCTGGCAATGACGTGATGTGCAGGAGTTGTCCACTTTTCATGTATGATCTCAAATAACAAACACACTACCCTGTAACCCACCACCATGCGTAATGCATGTGCTACATTGCAGAATTACTCAAATAGCTTTATATGTGCAAAATATAGGCATGTACATGTACAGACATTTTTGAATAGACAAATAGATGCTATGGGTAAAGCACCTTAGCTCACAGAATACAGATTAGGGGTTGAGACTTAAATTAGAATACTTCGTCCCAGGATTGGCATTAGTACGTGTTTCCTCTTGAAAGGCAGAGAAGATTTAGAAAAGAAACAAAATATTCAGTGAAAGGGAAAATAAGCAGTAGAGCCTATAGTGATTACACTGTGCTCGTAAAACAATTCAAATAAAATGAATTCTTCAGGAAGTTCATATAGCAAGTTATTTCCATATAATGCGCAAGCCACCTTTAAGACCAAAATGCTATGTTGTGGTGAATTTTAATTCTGAATAATTCTGAACCATGTAGTAAATTCTGACAACACATAAACAATCCAATTCAATACAAACTACACCCTCAGCAAAGGGACTATTACAATGTAGGGCTCTCTTTTGCCCTAGAACGGCTTCTAATATGTAGTTGCAATTTCATGTAACAGTGGGACACACCTTTCTTGATTATGGCTGAAACCAAGGGTTTGCATTAGGTTTTTCTTTTCCTGAAGAACAATTACAATAAACTATTTCAGATCTCTTATGACCTAAATAAGCACCTGGAAATTCCTGTGAATTCAAAGGACTAGGTCTCAACCCAGAAAAGCACTTAATGACACGTATGATCCCATTGAATTTGGTGGCATATCCAAGCGTTTCAAATAAAGCAGGTACTTAGGAGCTTTGCTGCAGTGAGGCCTTACGGAACAATGACATGCAAATCAGGTTTAAAATATTCAGAAACTAAACTTGGCTTGAAATTGAATGCAACCACTGATCAACAGTGATTTGTTAGGCTTTATTTATTTATTTATTTATTTTAACTGTGTTTGTAAAATAATTAAATGGGCCTTTAAAGTAATTGTTCTACCTGCATATTCGGGAACAGTTTTCAGGTTGCTGTTCTCTAGTAGATATGAGGTGGTTTTCCCTGAAAATTCATATGCAACACATTTTTGTCTGTGGATGAGCTTTGCCTGTGGTAGAACTAGGAAACTAACTGTCTGGCTCAACAAAAGCTTCTCTGATTTATCTGAGGAGAGGTTCAGTTTTCCTCCACAGCAGACCTAGAAAAGAACTTCAGAGGAGCAGAATAAGGAGCAGCAATCAGCATCCCTGTTTCTCTTTGCTTGGCAATGGCCTGCTAAGCTTTTTCTTAGGAAATTAGCTTCTATAATTCTTTTGGCTAACAGTAAATGTCTTCACATTTCATGAGAGGTGTATTTGTATCTAAATTCTATGGTAATATCCAGACTAAGAGCTAGTCTAGTCCATAATCAGATCATGCAGAGAGAACTCTGAAATGTTCTGACAGTCACGATCCCAGATCTGTTCTCCAGCGCTGCTGCTGCTCCTGGAAGCAGGAAACAGCCAACTCTTAACACAGATTTTATGAATGCATGTGCAAGTCCATTTGTTGTAATATAGAACCCTACATTTAATTTGCAGAACTACTGCTAAAACATCATTGCAAATACGCTCACCAAAAGAGTAGAGTGCAGCTGGCTGGTAGCATAGGTTGACTGCATTTCATAGCTTTAATCTCTACACCTTACTTTGCACACAACTGCCATCTTCACAATTATCTGTTTGCAATCTCAGAAGGAGCGCCAAGGATGAAACTGGAGTCCCACCCCAGCTACCTCTGGAAGGACTGACTTGAAGAGGCTCCTTCCAAGTCCCTGGGTTAAGGACAGAGGAAAGAATGGACTTCCTCACCATTTTTAGTATGTAACATTTCTGTGGCTAAACAAAAAGATTTCATGGATGTATTGTCAATCTAACATTTGTTTTAGGGATTAAAACATAAGTAAAATGCCAGGATATTATTAATTTGTTGATGATCAGTTACTATTTATAAAATATATTTAAAGTAAGTAAGGTGATTTGCTTGTTAGCCAGCAGAGAGGCGGTAGGTTTCTTCTCATTCAGTTATATTCAGGTAGATCCTACACTTCTATTACCTTTTCAACTGCAGTCCTCCAGATTTACAAAACTGGTGATGAGAATGTATCTGATAGTAAACAACACTTAAACTTCTCAAATGGCCACATTCCAGCCTGGAAACTGAACCCACAAATCAAGGAGCTCATTTTGCTAGATGAACTATACTGAAATGGATTCTTATCAGACTTGCATTCACCTGAGCACAGATGGAAAATGCAGAGGATCTCTAACATTTATTTATAAGGCCCATGTTGTAAAGGAGGAGGCATATTATGCATTTCATGCATTAGTCCCTCCTTTGTGATGCACATAATTGGCAGAGGTTTTCAGTGAAAATCTATCTGGCCAAATTCTCTTAGAGCCTCATGCTCTGCAGAAATCTGTCATAGGTTAATCTGTATGAGGGGTAATATTCAAGCTGACTCTGTGCTCATATGAAAAATGTGTTTAGAAAGCTCTAGCAGATGCAATCCTTTTTGCCTGACTTTGTTTCCTGATGTTGTTGGTCTCTCATGGGATTCCTTGCAGTGGTTAAGTGATCTATACTGAGGTTTCAAAAAACAAAGATAATAGGAGCTCTCCTCACGGGTTAAACACTTAGCTGCTTTAATGCAACATGTGTAGGAGAAGCCCCTATTATTCAAATCTTGTTATTGCTCTGCTTCAGTGTAGGATGTACTTGGTTTTGTGGCTGCAAGAATCCATTGTCAGAGATGGCTGTAAATCCTGAAGAGCAAATAAATCCCACAACATGTAGAAATGATGCCCGATTCTGCTCTTACAGCAGTGTGAATCTTTGGACTTCACTGTGCTTGCTCCTGACTTACACCAGTCAAGTGGGACACTGCAAGCAATGGCTTGTACATCAGCTCTTAACTTCATATCAGCATAACATTCCTTTGCAAAAGACTGCTGCCTATTCATAGTGTCTTGGCTATTGAGCATTTCCCCCAAATCATTATTAGGGCAAGCTCCGAGTCTTCGTATTTCTGGGTCTCATGTCCAACTTATTTTTCTGATGTTCTCCGTGGCTTGCTAGCACCTCCCTTGCCTACCCCCACTGTAAACTAGGAAATTCCCAAAGAAATGCAGATTCTAGCCAAGTGCACATTAAATAATTTCATTGCTCTCTGTGCCTCTGAAACCTCATGAACCATCTTTGCCGCAAGGCAAAGTTGTAATAGACATAGATCCGGAGGCATATCACAACAGGCTTGGTTTTACTCATTAATCCATCAAAGACGTTAAGCACATATATTAGAACCCTAAGTAAAGCATAAAGAAGGAGCTGCTTGAAAGTCAGGCTCATATTGATAACAAAAAAGCTAGCTAGATTAGCGGATTAAGAGGTCTATTGATATGAGTTCCATTAGTTTCACACAGTAAGAGATTAGGAAAAAAAAAAAAAAGACTATATAGAGAATCAGTGGTTGATTAAATAGCATTGTAAAGGTTATTGCTAATTAAGACCAAAGTATTTAAAGATGCACAAGTGAATGTGGTGTTCAAATCCACTGAATTTCAAGGGATGGTCAATGCATGTAACCCATTTAAGCCTTTTTGAATATGATGATGTAAACTTTGCTGCATAAGCAATGCTGACATGGTATGTGAAATGGAAACATAGGCCCTTGTTAGCTAGAGAGAGTAATGTTGGTCTTTTAAATGTCAAAATAACCTGCTGAACAGCCATAGGCATTTTCTTACTTTCCCATGGTACAGCACCAAGGGTTCTAGGTGTCAGAATAACCTTCAGAAAGGTTATGCCACCCCATCAACTGTAATCACTGCACTGCTTAAGCAGCCTCATGTGCTACCCGATTTGATGATGATGTAACAAATCGTTCTATCATGTGAGCTCTGAAGGGCAGAGGAAGTGTTCCAAAGATAGAAATGCAAGGTGCAATGGATACTTGCAGAGCAAATATAGGTGAAAGTTATAATGCTGCATTTCTACCAAAGTACTCATTTTTCTTTCAGGTTTCCTTTATCATGAGTAGCTTGGATTATGATTTATTTGGCATGTGTGTCATTATAAAGAAAATACTTCACTAAAAATTAAACATGATGAAACTAGACATCATATTGCTGTGCACGGTGTAGTCAAAAGAAGAGTTTTAATTGCTTCTTCCCACCTCTCTCACTTCCAGTTTTTAAATACAATGTGTTTATTCAACAGCAAAATCATCTCCATACAAAAAATAGGTAGGGATTCAATGGAAATGGTTACATTGCCATTAAATGGGTTACATTGCCATTAAATGATCTGATATATTTAGTTGTTATTTGTATTACTGCATGACTGAGATGAAATCACTAGGTTTACCATAGGCTAAGAGCACACATGGTGTAAGTTAATGTAATTCAGATGATGTACAGTAAATTTCAAGATGAAAGGAAAAGTTATGCTAGATTAAACTCAGGTGTAAACTCCCATTACTATTTATTAGACTGTAATTCCTGCAGGGATAACAGGATCTTCTGTTTAAGGTATTTAGGGAAAGGTTAATGCTAAACTGAGAGAGTCAGCATGGATAAAAAGCATATGACTGAGAAAACATTCATACATAGACAAGTCCCCTCTGAAGATACAGCAAGTGGCACTTACTGCTGCCCTCGGGACCAGGCTGGAGACACATCATCTCCCCATCCAGCTCTCCTAGTGGGAGAGATCATCAATGCCAGCCACTTGTCACCACTCCCTCGTGGAGATAACTCCATTGAATACATTTGCAGGAACACTCCTACAGTTCTTCAAGCAAATTTGTTTGAGATAGCACAGACTATCAATTTAAAAACTGTTTAAACTTGCCAAGTTGGCTCTGTCAGAAGCCTATTAGACAGCACTCTCACAAACTCCTCTCCTTCAGAGCAGCAGTAAAGAGCATTTGAGGATGGTGACCTTGTCCTCTGACACAGCTGGATGGGGAAGGAAGTGGAAAAGAGTGAAAAGAGCAACTCCTCCCTGGGTTTCTAAGTAATTGTGCAAAAAGGCTAAAAAAAGCACGGCATCTTACTCCAAAGCAATGAAAAACAGTACCCCGAACCAGGAGGAGCCTTTCTAGCTTCTCTGCTGTTTGTCTCACATTGCTACTTGGTTCCTCTTTTGGATTAATCTCTGAAATACTGTCATCAGCCAAACACAAGAACTGAGACCCAACAACAAAACCACACTTACCATGGAAGCTCAAAAACCTTTGGAGAAAAAAGCCCTGCAATCTTTGTAGAGCCCCAGGAAACACACCCATCCACGATCGTGTTGCTCTTCTAGGAGTCTCCGAGGTTGGCTTTCTTTACCAATAAGACAAGATACTGTTTACACCAGTGTAGCTACATGTCAGAATTATAGCTTACTGTCAGATAACTTCAGCAGCAGCGCAAATTTAAACTGACGTGCCATATCACAAAAGGGTCATAAATCATTAGAAAAGAGAATCACATCATATATTTGCACTTAGCACATATGAATACATACTGAAAACATTCAAGTTGACAAAATAGCTTTGAACATCTCAAAATGGCTTTTCTTCTTTTTATACATGAACAGTTCAGCTGATTGAATTTTGAGATATTGCTGAACAGATAAGAAAGGTGAGAATTTATAAAGAGAAAGGTGGTAGGACTAAGGCAACACAAGGTAATAAAGACACACACAGCTTATGAGACAATATGCTTAGGTGAGCTGCTCCAGCTACTGAAGACATCTGTAGACAGTGATGAAGCCCAGCCCTTAGGTAGATGTAGACACTACTGATGACACTAACCTACCTTCTGTGGTCAAGAGACATATCCATAGCTTCATCAGAAAGGGGGGGNTGCTAAATAATATTAGATACTGGCAAGAAACTAAGGTAAGTCTCAAGACAAGTCTCTTGTTCACTGCATACAGTTCCTCCACTCTCTGAACAGAGTATTGATTGGGCCAGCATACCAAAGAGGTGTCTCTGAAGTCCAATTAACCTCCAGCTCTCTCTCTTCCTCACTGTCACCAGATCTGGGCAAAAGACTGAGGTTTAATCCTTTCTACTGCTACTGACAAAGAAGACACAATAACTCAGCCCCTACATCTGGGAAGTAATGTGCTAACAGCATATAAACAGAAGCAAATTACTTCCTAAATGAAGCAATGAGGCACCCAAGAGGGCAGAACAATAAGAACTTTATCCTTGACCTATTCCTGAGCTGATGCACATTTATATAGCCTCTTGCTAAAAGCCAGTGGGCAAACTCTTTATCGCGGCATGGAGTAACACTGGAGATGGTAAAATCTATGCCACAGCCTGTCTGACTACATGTCCTGCAATGCAAAAAGAAAAGATAACTGAAAATGTATATTATACATCTTGGACAAAATATTTGTTAGTATGCTGATGGCCTTCAAATGTACATAAGACTGTAATTAATCTTGAGCAGGATTCTGAGAGGTGAACCACTTAAGTTTCCTTTCAGTAATCCCTTGAGCTGTCTAGGACCCTTACATAGTGCTAGGGAGCAGAAACACTGTGCATATCATAATTAGTAACAAACCAAATTACACCAACAGCTCTATGAGGAACAACAGAAAGGAGAAGACTCTTCAAATCTGCTTCCTTTAAGTGGGAAAATCTGCATTATGTGGAGGCATCTGAACATTTGGGAAAGTCTGGGAAAACTGAAAAGGCCATTTTTTCTAAAGTGAAAGATAAAATTGTTCCCTTTTCAGGTCATACAGTTTTGACCTATATTTACACGTGGTTGCATCCATGGACTAAGCAAATACGTTATCTGTGAGTTTCTATTTCTCATTCAAATTTGGGGGTTTGGTAAATGCAAATGATGGAGGAAGCTGACACAAATACATTGGCACCAGTTTGCAAGTCACCTCATTGCAAAGGAAGAGATTTGTGACTACTTATCACTTTCATCACCTTAATACAGGGGACGCTTCTGCTTCTGGTTTTAAGTCAGTCAGTTATGTGTCAGTAATGTTTTCAACTTAAGGCTGAGAAACTACAAGCTCTGAAGAAGCCGAAAAAGAAATACAGTGTTTGAGCACGTTTACTGTAAAATGAAGGGCTATTTTATCTCAATCAAATAAAACAACAAGTGGCTGCAAATATGATATTGAAATAAATCCAATTTACTTTCATGTAATTGCTTATTTGATTCTCAAATATGACATGAAGTTAGAAAACAAATTGATATTCTGTCACTTCTGTTTCAGTAAACTTAACTCAAACAAGTTGCCCTTTAGGTGCATCTTGGATGGAACAGTACTCGATTTTCATCCCAAGGAAATCAGTGTATTAAATTTGTTTGAAAAAATATTATCCAAACCATGACGCCTTTTCAGACAGTGCTTGAACTGCATACTAAAAAGAAAATTTCCCCTGAGAGCCAGCACAAGCACAGAGAAGATGAAGTGCTGTAGTATAGCCTCCCTCTGCAAGAAAATCCATCAGCAGTAAAGGTACAATCTAAGCTCAGACGAATACAGTAGGCACAGAAACCGCAGCAGCCTTGTAGGCATGAGCTGTCTTCCTCCTCCTTCCTCCCTCCCCCCAGCCAAAATAAAGGCAGTTTTGTATGACCTTGGTGTACCTCAGGCATTTAAAGACTTACCGGCTATATAGACTCTATACTGCCTCAGCCATTGTCAGAACACATCCAGCACCAGAACCCACAGTGGGTGAAACTGAAAAGTGTTAAAAAAACCCAAAACCAAAGGTGGGTAGGAGAGTGGGGGGTTGTAGGAGGAACACCCTTTCTGATGGAAGTTTCCAGAGACTGAAAATGTTTTTTCAAATAAAAAGAGAATTAAGATTACTGTTCCCAATTCAGACAAAAGATGGAGAGCAGGCACAGCAGATGAGGTCAGTGAGAAAGGCTGGCTGACATACAGCTGGGCATCTTAAGGGAAAGTTGGCAGCAGGGATCAAAATCGCCTATAGAGCTTCTCACTGAGGACTCAGGAAATAATTGTCTGTAGTTTTAAGGTCAAATCAAGGCAGGTTTAGGAAAAAAAAAAACAAACCAAAAAAAAAACCCAAAACAACCGAAACTAAAAGGTCCAAGACATAATTAATAAATGTGTGTGCAAGCAAAAAGACAATTACAAAAGCAGTCCCTGTGATGATTTTTTTAAACAGAGGAAAAAGGCTGCTCTAGACAAATAACATTTTAGTGTTGTGTTCTTAGATAATTATAAAAAATGTTACATTAGTTCATATGCTTAAAGTTACAACTATTAAAAACAGTGTTACAGAAACAAATAATAAAATGATGATGAGGTTAAAACTGTGCCACTCAGTACTGATATGTATGGGCTGCCAGTCTGTAGGAACTGAGAATATTAATTGTGGACTTCCAATCTAATTCCACTCTTTCAAGAGTTCTATTAATGTATATTTATATTCTGTATACAATAACTGTAGCTACTTCTGAAACACGTAGATTTATGTAACATGACCTCTTTCCCCAGCTATGGGACTCTTGGATAAAAAACATCACTAGTTTTCTAGGCTTATTGAGACAGTCTCTAGAATGATCTGTGTGTAACATCCAGATGACCCTTCCTTGTATCTGTTTGATGTCATGCTCTTAAGATCCTCTCATTCAGATTTCACTGTGGTTCTACAGTTTCTGGTTTACGTCCTGTACTCTTCTGGCACATATTTGTCTCTGAATAAATTTATCCTATTACAGGCAGAGGGAGAATGGGATACTTCTCCAGGCAATATATGTGCAGACCGGAACACTGACAGAAAGCACTTAGAAGAAGCTTTAATTCAGTACTTAGGCGTGTGGAGTAATACAAGCCACTTACAAACTTTTTTTCTTTCCTTTTTTGCTGTGCTAGGTGTAGAGGACTATACTACAAGAAGATGTGGCTGGAGGCACAGTAGGTCTGCTTGATCCAGTGATAGCTCAGCTTCCTACATATTTTCATGGCAAAACCCTCCTTTTTAAACTGCTAATAAGTCATTGTCATGTTGCAGGCTGAAGATCCTCAGGCTTGTAAGCTCTAAATGAACATAAAGCTGAAGTTCCTACCAGAGATACATCCAGGCTTCCAGCTGAAGACTAACATTGATCAGTCAAGGGTGCTGTTACTATAGTCAGCGCTGCAAAAATCAATGTGTTTGAAATGGGAATCAATCTACTGGGGCTGGTAGATTGCACTGAGACCTTGTATTCCAGTTACAGTCCTATCTGCAGGAACTGGGGGCAATTCAGAGAGCAAATTAGGGGAGGGCAGTGCAGGAGGGGGGAAGAGCACTCGGCAAAGCATTACAATAATGTTGTCTAGAGGAAATGAAGCATAAATGCAAAAGTTCACTTTGGGAGTAAGCTAAACTCTTAGCTTTGAAATTGCTTATTTAGATTACTATGGGAAATTTTAATGTAAGCTTTATGAATACTCTCCGTTGAAAAGTATGTATTAAGCAGAAAGTATTCTTTAACTTTTATTTCCTCAGATGGAACTTAACTTATGGAATCCAAGGATACTGTGAAGAGGGTGAAAGCAGCCATCATACTTGGTGTGTCATGATGGTATGTCTGTCTACACAGCACACAGGGTATGGTATGAAGATACTACTTTTGATCCCAGAAACAACCCTCTTACTCCAGTGCAGTGACTTTCTCTTGGCAGTCTCAAAGGAAAGCAAATGTCAGTGTGTGACTGTCTAGCTCACTCAGACTCCTACAAAAAAAAAAAACAAACCCAAAAACCAAACAACCCAGGTCTTCAGGGTTTTTCTCCATCAGTCTTAAGTTGTCTTGCAGCATTCTCCACAGTCCTTTCCTATGTGAGACCATCCCTCCCAACCCCACTAGTTTTACTTCTTACTAGTCAGCCTTCTGCAGCCAGTTCAGTGATAGCCTCCTTCATCTAATAGTTGCAAGACTTATTGTGTAATGTGTTTTTCTTGGGTCTCTGGAATGTGCTTCTGTAGACCATTTGTGCCAGAAAGATTAACTAGAGGAATATCTGTCAAAAGTAGATACTAATGGGGCATAGAGGTGCCAGAAATGTCAGAGTGCTCACAGACTAGTTACAGTTCAAGATATTAACCACAACAGTCACGTCACATATAATTCCCGTGGGATAATCAGAGAAGTGGCAGCCATGCTGCTGCCATCACAGCCTCCAGCTTTGCAGTCCCCATCCTGATCTAACCCAGAGACTCAGTCCAACAGCCTAAAGACAATGGGATCAATTATCCCTAACTTTTTTTAAACAAGGACACAGTAAATCTTATTTGATTGTATTTTTAATATTTACTATGTATTCTTGCAGCACCAAAAGTGCCAATTTGTACACCATGTAATTCTTTAGCAACTACAACAAAGTGCTACAGACCAGATGCATCTGAAATATGATAGACTAAAAAAATTAAAAAATTAAAAGAAATGCAATTGAGTTCTCAGGTTAGCACAGCTTTTACTCAGCACGAGGAATAACATCTTATTTTGCAAGGTTTTCCTAAAAATCCAAATTCTTAGTGTGAAAGTAAGGTCTAAAACTGAGTGAACCTTTTTCAACAAATCCCCAATTCCAAAGCATTATCACATTCTTTGATCACGATTTTTCTACAAGCAAACCACATTTTCTTCTGAATTTGCTCTTCACAATTACTTGACAAAAGGATTACTGCAACTTGTTTACTGCAAAAATTCATACTTTGCAATTGGTTATCCAAGTCATGGCTATCCTGGGAGAGAACATCCCATGGGAGGGCCATGAGGCTCACAGAGAAGGTTCAAGACCTGTGTATGAGCACCTCCAGGGTGTAAGCAAATATTCATTTACATCTGCACGTGCAGCCATTTTAATTAAATGCATGGATTTATCTTTATAAATAAGTATAGGGCAGCATTATTTCCAAAAAAATCAGTGACTTGAGGAACTCTCCTCCACTTCATCTCCCACTGTGGGCCTATCAGTGTTGATAATTATTTTAATAGTGACAAAAATGAAGAAAGATCAAATCCCAAAAAAGGCAACTTGTAATGCAGTGTAAATCTGTGCAACTGAAATAAGGGTTTGGTCCAGCTCTTCAGGACGGAACAAACTGGTGTTGCTGTGTCACAGTTAATGAATTCGTGTTGGTCTAAAAGTCTTTCCCAGGGTCTGCCCATTAAAGGTCACTGGACTTAAACCAGATTTGTCTCCAGCCCAACCAGTCTAGTTTCTGCCAACAGGATTTTGCATGCACTAAGGAGCTTCCTTAGGAGCAGAAGGTCACAGGTAGAACATAGAGTACAAAGGTATCCTTGAGAGATGTGCCAGAGGGATAAACAGAGCAGGACTGAGATGAGAAAATTCA
Organism: Chloroceryle aenea; assembly: GCA_013399075.1. Lineage (NCBI taxonomy): Eukaryota > Metazoa > Chordata > Aves > Coraciiformes > Cerylidae > Chloroceryle > Chloroceryle aenea. The sequence continues at coordinate 239,353 of VWZY01010826.1, forward strand.
GAAGCTGTGATGAGTTTGGTCAAATGACCAGATTTTTTGTGTGTTCAAGCAGAATCCTTCTGTTTAGAACTCAACTGAAAAATAAGTTAGCATAACACCAGTACAGAACAACAACGTCTTCAATCCCACTGTGTAGTTAAGTTTCCTGACCAAGACTTTTTTTTTTTAAACTGTGAAATAAATACCTATCCCGATTTACACCTAATGCAGTGTAATACATTTTTAATCTTTCTGCTGTGCTCACCATGGTTCTTTCATTCCCCACTATCATTATGTTAATGATTATAGTGAAATAACATTGAGTTTAAAGCTCTCATTTTCTGCTTGAAAAAAAAAAATAGATGAAAAGCCCACAACTTGATTTGTCCCCCCCCCAAAAGACTTGTCATTGGCCTGCCCTACCACATACAGACTGGGAACAAAGTTGAAGTCACAAAGCTGAGTATCAGGAACTCACCTGAAATGGAAGTGGAGGGGTAAAAAACAAACCACAAACCAAGAATGAAGACAAGAATAATAATAATAAACAAATCTGAAGGAAGAAATGCAATAAAAATTGGGTAAAATTATCCCTTGAGTAATGCTGGATGAAATCCAGACTGAAATCATTGAGCAGTGGAGCTGTTCCAATTTATGCCACAGTAACATCAAAATACTTCCTTCTCCCCTGTAAACATCTTCTAATTCTTTCTGGAAAATGGAAGAGTACCACATGTGACAAGTGTTCTTAAGCAGCATGCTGAGCACCAAATGTGAACTACAATTCATAATTCATGCTCAATTAATCATAATTTATAAGGAATGGCTCTGTTAATGCCTCTGCTAACTACCAAAACTATTCTGAGAGATGCAGCCAGAACTGTAGCTGTTGTGACTTGCTAATGTGAGTGACAGACTATGTATATACCTTGGCAGCTGTCAAAGACAACAGCCTGCCCTCAGTGAAGAGAAAAAGCAATTCTTAGAACTGCAAAAGGCTGAAAAAAGCTCTGATAGAGAAGCAAAAATGAAAGTAGATGAAGATTGAGAACACCACCTTTTCTCATCTAAATCCAGTGGAAATGAGTGGGAGCAACCCTTTGTTATCCAGAGACTTGGGTCAAGAAAAAACTTGAATAACCTTAATTTAGCAAATGAGCAATTTCCAAGTGATACAACTGAAAGAGGAGAGGTCTGGTATCTCCAGACATTGTTCTGGAGTTATTTTTACACAGCAGCCGGATAGCAAATCCTCTTGATTTAGGGGAAGACGCTTCATGACTTGGCATTATTGCTAATCAGGAGGAGGAGTTAAAGACAGACTGGCTTGTTGTTCTACTCAATTCAGGTCATAACAAAGAGAAAAATTAAGTTAGAATCATTAAGGTCACATGTGCAGCTGATGGACCTTCTCTATCCCAGGATGTGTTTATGGATATTGGAAAGCTGGACTTCACATTTCACAATTTCTCAGCTGTATAAGCTGGCAAGAAGAGCAGTAACTTAACAAAACCTTGAAATCCTCTGGCCTAACTAGTGTCAGTCATCCACCACAGATGTGAGAACTCGTTAGAACTGCCCAGCGCATACTCAAACGAATGCTTGTGCAGAAACCAGATATAAAGTACCATGATACCCTATTAACTCTCCGATGTGTTTCCATCAGTAAGTTCGGCTTATTTATCTCTGCCAATTAAAACTTAGTGGCAATGTGGACTATATTTTCCAAACTTCTTATAGTATCATTCCAAAAGTCTCTGGCAGCCCTCAGTATTTCAGGGCTTTGCAGCCAGGAAGAGCTCAGCTCATTGTTTTAGTCTAACCTGCCAGCGCTAAGAGTTTAGGGTGTTTACTTTTTCCTCCCTCTCCACCTTCTCATTTTTAACAGCTATTTTCCATCTCAAACCAGTAAAACCTGCCACCGAAAGCTGAGCTCAGCGTTAGTAGAGCACCACTCTCGGAAAATCTCTTGGAAAACTATTAAACCAGGCAAGGAGGCAGCTTTCTCTCTGGAATACCGATCGCTGGCTGTTAGGAGCACGCAGCCANGAGGGAGGAGACAACAGGCCAAGCTCACGAACAGATCCTTCTCCCCTCCTTAGTTATTTAAACCCACATTTCAGGACAGGAATTTAAATTTAATGAAGCATTCTGCTTTATAAAACATCGTATGTTTGTGCACTCGGATCCCCGACTGTCACAGTCATAGCAAAAAAACCCCACCTCAAAGCACTTTATAAAGGACATTTATGTTACTGTGCCTGTTATACCAAAAGAAAAGCTTGTAGGTACAGGGGTAAAGAAATTTATACCAATCACCTCAGAAAAAAAGACAGAAAAAATGAAGATATTTTGCATCCCTGTCCATCATGCTCCAGTGGCCCTTCGTAAAGGGTGAGACAGCCCCATAGAAACTATCTAGCTCCATTTTCTTTAATGCACACAAGCACAGCTCTAAGGGCCTAAGCAAATACAAAGACCACTTTGTGAGCACATCCCACTCAACCTCTTTGCTGTGGCCAATCTTTCTTGCCACACACACACTTCTCTTTTGGTCTGCTCCTCCAGGCCTTTTTAAAGGGGAAAATGAAACCTGAAACTACAACTGCAGCTCGGTGCTCAGCAGCAGGCAAGGATCAGGGCACCCTGCACCAAAACAAGTGCCCAGGCTTGGCTTGGACAAGATAGGGGAAGCTGCGGCAGCGCCTGGCCTCTGATGGTTTGGATGGTACTGAGGCATCTTTACCTGCCATGCAGGCTTCCTATCCCATCACTGGTTTTAGTTCAACTGAAGAAGGCAATTTACATTTGCATTTGGCCTTGAAAAAAAGACAGAAGTAATTTCTTCTTCCAATGTTGTAATTTCAGTAGATGCTGAAGTAGATGCTCAGTACTCGGCCCTTGCAGAGCACGCTGCTGCTCCGGTAAATGGGACCTGCCTGCCAATAGCAGGGTGGATGACACCGTACCTGACACAGAATCAAACATGTGGCCTCATCTGCAGTGACTGTGAATTTTTTCCTCTGCTCAACAACGAAAATACTTGCAATGGCCTGATCCTGGAAAAATACCCACACATGAATAAGTTTACTCAAATACACAGTCCCACAGAATCCAATTAAACAACCGAAGAGCACAAAGTTATTCAAGTGTTCAAGGACAGCTGGGTCTGATGTTTATTTTGGTCTGGTGCCAGCTACAGTAACCATCCCTGTATCTGTATTTCATTTCTCAGCTATACAATTAGAAGTTAAATTCAAACCATCCTATTCCCGGTGGACCCTCAAGGATGAAACTTTTATAGGTCTTTAAATACATTATGTGTCAACTACTCGTGTCTGTTTTCTCACAAATCTCCCATGGATTCTGTGGGGAAAGCACAAAACGATGAATTATGTATCGAGGATTCTATGCCGATCTCAGTGTGTAATTGTTACAGTGTTCGGAAGAAAAGGAACATAGCTATTTGATAATTAATTACACTCTAATTGCATTCACCTGGGAAAAACATAGCACTAAGAGGCAAACAGGGGTCAATAATATTAATATAGTTGATCACTAATCTTGCATATACAAGTACCAATTAGTTAAGCAAAGTTAAACAGAGTCAGTATTAATTTGCATGAGGGATTCTGAATGTAGAGTTAAATTAAACATGAAGAAAGTAAGAGAAATGAAGCTACCAACTTCAACTGAAATAGGAAACTATATTCCCTTTTTCAGGTTACATTTAGGGGACGTCAGATTACATTTTTCTGCGTATCCTGGGAATCAGCTCACCTCCATGGTATCTTCCCTTCAGTGTAACAAGAGGCACACACACTTGATGTGTTGTGGTTCAAAAGCGAACGTAAGCAGGAGGTGTCTATAGATGTTAAGTGCTGGGAAGGGCAACAGGCCAGAGCACAGCAAGGATATTTACTGAATCTGGCTTTAGAGGTGGCAGCTGTGCCTGCACCACTCTCTTCATGCTGATATTCCCATACAAGCCCTGCACATGGCTGAACATCCAGATCTTTTAACTTCAGTGAGATGACCAGACCATGCTGAGCATTAAACACATGCAGATCCCATGGTTTATGGGATTAGAGTTTAAAGGAGAACAGATGGAGGTTGTAGCAGTTTGGTTTGGTACTTCTTTTACATATCAGTTAGGCCGTACATTTCAGCAAATGAGGCATAACATTGACAAGGAAGGGTACCTGTGCCACTAGGAAGTCTCTCTGAGCCATTCTGCAGGTGGTTCCCCGCACTGCACACCCATATACCAGCTGATGGGGGTGAGCAACTGCACGGAGACAACACTGCTCCTCAGCAATTTGCACTCGAGGCTGCTCTCTGCTCTGTCCAGGCAGTGATATCAACAGCAGCAACAATACAGTGGTTTCTGTGGGGTCCAAGGCAGGCTTACAGCTGCATCAGCAGGTTAACCCCTGGGAGAAACGGGAGCACTGATGCTGCCCACCACTGACACCAGACTCTGCACAATAGAAAGTACTAAATTTCTGATCTCATGCTTCTGCAAAGAGCTTTTCTCCAAGTTTTGAAGTCCAGCTGTGCTATATTAACATACATAAGAGAGATGGAAAACCAGGCCTGTTCACTTTTATATAATGACAACCAGATGATACAGCATAACTTGGCCTAGAGGTGGCTGGAAACTGGCTTTTTGCTCAGGGAAGGCAATTGGTCCATCCACTTGCTGCTGAACCTTATTACTTAAGGAGGGTGGGGCCCTGGTCTTTCCTCACACAGAGGGGGGAGGAAAAAAAATTATAGATGGAAACAGCCTGAACCACCCACCATTGATTCATAGGATATTGCACCAAACCACAAAGAGAGGTAAATTTTGGGCTGCTATTTTGAGAGCTCTTATTAATCTTCAGTACAGCAGAGCTTTTTCCCAGCCATTAGCTCAGCAGTAACACCACAACTGAATAGAATCTTGCATGGGTCTGATAGTACAGGGCTCGCCAAGGACTCCCTGGCTTGTGCCTGCAGCATTCAGGAGTAACACAGGAGCCCCATCCAAGAACAGCGTAAAAATCAACACAGTGTATCAGCACTGCTGATCACGTGCATTTAGCTTGGAGCAGTTTAGAAACAATGGCTTAGCACTTGTAATGAACGAAAGCATGAGATTTGTGACCCCTGATCTAACACCTTCCAGCTTGAAACTCTCTATTTCTGTTGATGCAAAGTCCCAATGGCCAAGCGTTCCTTATGGAACACAACAGCCATGGCACCCACGCAGCGCTTCCAGGGCTGCGAGATTCAGAGGAGCTTAGCTCTGCTCGCAGCCTGAGCCAGCTTGCTCCTTTCACCCATCTTCAAATCAGATGTCTTCCTGTGATATTACCAGGGTAAAGGAGGAGAAAATTCATCATAAATAATGCAGCACACAGAGAGAGCATCATGCTCAGCTATTAACATGTTCTGCTCTTGCCCATTTATATTGCCATTTAGTTATTATAGACTGATGCCTCCACTCCTGAGACTTGAAGCTAGTCAAGCACTACCATCACCTTTCCCTTTTCTAATACACAGTAGATATAACCACTGCCCATGCTGCCACGTGGACTTCATAGACGATCAAGTAGTTCTATGCAATTTTATTACTGCCTTGCTAACTGCTGCTCTTACGACTGAAAAGCACTTGCCCCTCAGATGGAAGGGTGGGCCCCAAACCTCAGCCAGGGCGAAGAACTATTGTATACTATTCAAAGGGCATTGTTTTTAAACGGAGCTATGCTTGAAGATAGCAATTGCAAAATTATCTGTAATGAAGTTTCTACACCTCAGAAGGACTCTGGGACTCCTGTGTGTTTGTTAGACCACAAAGAATATGCAGGAAATCACAAACAGCAATAAGGATCCTGTTCTATTTGATTACAGCATATTTGTAAAATGACAATTTCTCACTAAAGTCCCCTGATGAAGAGCAGGCTGTCTAGCACGAGGCCAGGATCAGGCCCTGGCAAAGTATCTGAGACACAGCTGTTAATGAACTGATGGGATCCATAACGGGCACTGATTATAGACGCAGCCTTGTATGTTCCAGATCCCTGAGAGCATTATTCTCCCACAGTAGTTCTAACCTGGAAGATGACTTGAGCTCTCTTGTCAGTCATCTGCCTTACAATAAATCTACAGCCTTATGTATTCTCTCTGCCAAAAGGCAACTTTTAAAATGCTATAAAATAAAACCGTGCACAAATTAAACAGTCAACACATTTTACTGCTGCTCAGTAACTAAAATGCTTTCACTGTGCTATGCAATCTATAACTGCTGAAATTACTTTCATGTGTGTTTGTAAGTCTTCCTATGTTTTCTTCTCATTACTCCAAATACATTTTAAAAGATTGTTAAGATAGATTTGTTGGCATTTTGTATCTAGCTGACTGGGCATGTTAAAGGCTTTGACTGTGACTTTCCTAACTTGAAACACGCTATTTTTCACGCTGCTTGTTAAAACATGTATCATTCCAACCATGTACATTAATTGGCTTGTCTAGGGAAATAGGACTCGGCTTATGAAGTCTGTCATCATGCTTTGCAGCTTAATTATAAAATAAAATTATTTTCCTTCCCCCCAGTCAGACCATTTGCTCTGCTTTTGGATTTTATTTTTTTTTCCCTCATGCCGCTATTTTAAATTCCAGGGTTGTGCAACTTCAGTTGGCCCCACTCCGGTGCTCCCAGGCTGGCAGGTAACACCGTGTTCATTAGTAAAGTGGAACGCACTGCAAGGGTACTAAACTGCACTTGTAAGCATATGAGTGAGATATGCTGGAAGAGAATCACATTTAAACTACAGGCTGCCATTGATAATAAAGGACTAAGTTATTGTGTGTTTACTTGTGATGTTCTGGATACATGCCGTCACTACAGCAGAGCAGCAGCTGCCACATACCCAGAAACCTCAAACATGCTGTGTAGAAAGATCCAATAAACCTGCAGAAAAGAGAGGTGTAGTAACTCTTACCAGAACCAACCCTCAATGACAGGAATGACATCAAGCTCCTTTGAGATGGACACTGCATAAAGCACCTGCAATTGAAGACACCGTTCTTAGGACTGGTGTTAGTCTTAAGGGTTTTCTTTTTCAATAGCAGAGTCCTTACTTGATGGTGTATGGCACAGCTAGAAGCCAAGAGCAGCCCAAATGGGACTGTCCAGGAGCAGAGGTAAAACCTGGTTGCTCACAGCAAACCAGGAAGCTGAAGGATAAAATCATGGGTCAGCAGCTGTAATCCAAAGCAGAACTCCCACCGACTCCAGAGGCTCCAGGAATCCTCCATGAGTTCTGTCCTGCTCATGGTCTAAATCCCCTGTTCCTACACAGAACATCTCAGCTCCCAAAATATCCTCTCTGCTGAAAGAGTCCACTTGGTAGGTTTGAATTTAAGACACCTCTCCCAAGAGTGGAAAGTGCAAAACATCAGAAACCTGAAGCACTATAAAACTTTTTAAAATATCTAAGTATGCCAAAACTTTTCTCCTCCTCTGATGCACCGGTTTTCTATGTCTGACCCTGCAGCAAGCCTCATGAATCACAAACCAGAATCTCGATTCCCCACTACCTAGTATATACCCCAGCTAGTAACAGCCCAAACACACTTTTGCATAGCCTTAGAGCTTTTTAGGATGGATAGGAAAGGACGGATATGCTTCACTCAGTCCCCCCCCCAGTATTTATGCTATGAAAAACATTCATCATTTAGGAAAAAACAAGGGATACAAACAGAACACTGTATTCTTCATATTTACGTAGAGACACAATAATTTCAGATAGAAATCAAAATTATTGAACTTCACTATACACATGCTACTGGTAACTTTGCTTCTTTCTTTTCTTTTGCTTCTACTTTCCCTTTACAGAGATAAATCTTAACCACAAAGCAGACCCCTCCATAAAATTATTCATGTAAAAATCCTTACTTTAAGAAAGGTAAAAGGATCATCAAAGTTCTCCCTTCTGATTGAGCCAGACCACTCCCTCCCACAATAACAGGAAGGCCATATGTGCCAAAGGTTTATTGGCATCATCTGTAACTAGGCATTCTGTTAATGATTCAGGAAATCTGTTAATGGGAAATTAATTGGAATCAGGATCAGCCAATTGCACATATTTTCCCCCTGATTAACACACCCACTTATCGACAGGATGAATTACAAGTTGTGCCACTCACTGATGTAGTTGAGCTCTGGGGAACTTATTGATGTGTTTGCAGTGTGCTGATATTTATCGTGTCCAAGAACCAACCTGTGCTAAGGGGGCTTGCAAAACTGGAGCTACCAAAATCATAACTGACCAGGGAGAGAGAAGCTTCTTCCTGTGCAGTGCTCACCTGAGGCCTGCCCTGAGATAGAGATGGAGCTGATGGCTCTTGTCTGCTTCATTTCAGACTTCTCATTTCAGAAGACTAGAATGACAGTATGGTGGCAAACATGATGCAAGGCTGACTACAAGCTGGACAAAGGGAGTGCCTGGACTTAAATGAAAAAGTCCTAGGTGTTAAAGCTTAGCTAAGTGAAGCCCAGGTATGGTGCCTCCCAGCTACTGCGAAGGCTACGGCCACCAGGGCTTCAGCCCGTTAGGGTCTGGTTGCTGTTAAATCCTCATGCCTTGCTTTGACAGCCTATAGACAGTATCTCTGCTTGGTCTTTGCTCTTGTTCTGTTTTTCTTCCCCTCCCCTATAAGCAGCAAGTGCTGGTATTTCTACTGTGATGATGGCTGGGGTCAAATTTTCCTCTTTTCTATGATCTGTAATTTTGGAAGCCTCCTGGTGAAGTAACTGAACTCAGACAGAGCTCCTGGGCTGAGGGCAACAGCCCCTCAGGAACACCCAGCACACTGAGCTCCCTCCTTTGTCTCACTGTGTCTTTTAACAGTGTCTTCAGAGCATGCCTGAAAATACCCCCAGCCAACACCAGCGGGTTAGTGGATGTTCCTTCTTCAGTCCCATGAGGATTATCAAATCACAGTGGCAGTCCCACCAGGATTTTACTCAGCAAGCATTCAGATTCGGCCTAATGCTGCTCCATCATCACAGGGGGAGCACGTCAGGCTATGATAGCTTGCAGTTGGCCATGTAGCTTAAGGCAGAGTGTTTCCATTTGAGTTCAGTGTTTTACAAGTATGTATTAAATACAGTGAATACTAACGAAAGAGCCCTGTAGCTGCCTGGGCTGCTCTGTAACATGGAATGATAGGTCCCAAAGGAGAGACTCAGAGCCTCCTCTAACAGGACAAGTCTGCCCATGTGATATGCTGCTCTTCTGACACTTTTCCTGTACTGCCTTATGGAGGAGCACAGCCTTTTATCTCAGGTAAGAGGCGATGGGTTGGAAGAAGCTGATGATCAGCTTTGGTTTTGCATGGAGGCGAATGAGTTGCAAATTACCTGCTGTCAGTAGAAGGCTGAAGCCACAGCATAAGGCAGAGTCCTGTGGCTAGGCAGGGTGCTGGACTGGAAACAAAATGCATGTTAAAAGGGAAATACAGTATTTCAAGGGTACTGAGTCTTTTGAAGCAGAAAAGATTTTGCAGAAGAGATGTCTGCATAAGTAACATCTTTATAAACATGTATATACAGAGATAAGAAATTGCTCCTAGTGCTCTAAGGAAATGAAGATATACTGCTTCAAGTAGAAAGGAGAAAAGAGATGCCAGGCTGTGCCCCCCCCTTGCAGGAAAAGTATTACTGCTTTGGAGTTTTGATGAATATCTGTAAGGAAAGCTGACTAGGTTTTGCTCACTCTCAGAGACAGAGGTAGACTCTGAGCTCACTTACAACAGAGCACGATTGACCTCTGCTTGCTGTGAGAGAGCAGTCGGGTGACTTTGTCCCTCATGGTGCTCCCATGATGCCCACAGCAGAGTGTGCCTTCTCAGCCCTGGGGCAGCCTGGCTGCACACAGGGACCAGGGGTGGGAGAAATCCCCCAACATTCAGTTCCATGAGACAGGGAAACTATTTTAGACACAGTCTGGGGAAGCACTGAAATTCCTTGCTCTCAGGTGTAACTGGAGTTTCTAAAACACAACATGAGGCAGGACGGTGTTGTAATGCTACCAGTGACCTGTAGTTAGAGCCTGTAGCAATGGTCCAAGAGGGATGAGCTGACACCAGACACAAAATCCATCATGTGAGGCCAGCACCCTCCACTGGATTCACGCCACCAAGTCACACAGCTGTGGCAAGCACTGTCTGGCACAAATACCCACGTACATCACGAGCTTTACAACGCTCCGAGGTGCGAAGCTTTTCCTGCATTTAGAACTTACTATGAAATTAATCTGCAAACATCTAGCTTTCAATCTAATGCCTCCTGAGGGTTTCGAGAGGGGTTATTTGTTTGAGGTTTTGTTGTTGATTGTTGTCAGACTTACACTGAATGCCAAGCTCCTGTTGATTTTACCCATGAGTAAGGATATTGCAAATGCTGGAGACTACAGTTTGCACTGCAAGAGACCGATGCCTCCAAGTCATCACCATATTCATCTCTGAATGCCCACAGTCTGTACAGAGAGCGTCCTGGACACACTAGTGATCAAAACTATGTCAGCTGTGACAAAATAAAAGTCTTTGAAGATTAAGCAGGGGAAAAAATAGTCTTTCAAATAGATATTGAAAAGTTACGTTGTCTTTTCACTTATCTCACTTTAAAGCTTCCAACACTAGTCTGTCAGAACAGAACTGACCAGGGGTTTCTTTATCATGCATGAAATTATTTTATTTAATCCTAGTGGAGGAAATGACATGAAAATCATGCAGAAAATAGTAAAGTTTTAAGTCTGACAGGAAAAAAAGGCAAACACAATGATTGATGCTAAGCTCAGAAATAGTATCCTTCCTTACCCACTGACCATTCCAAACCGTGTCTCTGTGTAGAGCTATTAATTAAAAATACATCAAACTCCATTCAATTTGCAGACATCACAGGAGTTTTCAGGTGGAAAAGATTAACCCATCCCTTCCTCTCATGTCACTTACAGAAAAAACAGAGTGCACAGAGAGTCCCAAACAAAAACAGAATCTTACTTTGCACTGAGAAAAGTTGCACAGCTCTTCTTCAGTCAGTTAAGCTGTTAGTAATTGCTAGATGTGAGGTAGCATTTTGTACACCTTAGAAAACTTAATGAATCATATTATACAAGAGCTCAATTCCTGATATTAACAAAATTAACAACTCACATCAACAGATACATTTTTTTAAAGCCTGGTGGTTAAGGCAGAACAGATTTTTAAGATGCTGCAAATGAAAACATCTCTTCCACTTGTGAGGAGGCAGGGATTGTGTTTCTGATGAAAACCACATTTATGTTCCAGGCAGAGGTGTGTGTGTGTATATATATATACGTGCACCCAATCACAGCTTACCTTTCAGAGAGACTGCTGGCTACCTACATCTCTCAAGTATGCTGCTTCCCATTATTCTCAGAAGTAATACAGGAAACAAAGGACTTCCCTTTTCCCACCTGAAAGCAGAGGTGCTGTTGAACAATTTACCCTCCCAGTGTCCCTTGTGAATGCTCTAGCCTCAGCAGAAAACAGACAGCTGCTGTCTGGCTGCTTCACTTGTCACAGAGTGCCCTGAAGTTGTGTGTAAGGATTGAGGCACCTTTACTTCAATTTAGGATGGGATCCTTGTTTGGAAACCCAGAGCCTGGAGTTTGTGTGAGCAAGCACTGTCTGAGGGAGCTGTTCCAACCATGGCCAAGGTGGAATGTGCATGCTGTGCTCTGTGTGGTGACACCTCCAGAGCAGCAAGTAACTTCTCTCAGCTGAAGGTTTGTGTCAGATGTGGAGGGTTTGAACTCCCAGCCTGGGAAGCTTACTCTGAGCCTTTTTCAGTTTTGCCATCTATAAATAACAATCTCCCCTGTCTCACAGTTAAAGCAAATTAATAAAACAAAATCAACAATGCAAGTACCACTGTAATATGTAACTTTCTGCAGCTCCTCTGTTGCAACGGCCGTGCTCTGGCATGCTGGGATTTGTATTTGCCATGGGCTGTGAGCACACCTCCCCTGAGTTACTGAAGCTCAGCTGATGAGCAGCTGTAACTCAGTTAAACAAGAGGAACCACTGCTTTGATTGTGTGCCCACACTCCAAGCCACACGCCTTGCTATGTGCTGGAGACTCTTGAGAAAAGCTGGCAGAGATGCATGAATCAGCAGCTGAACCTTTGCTCAAGATTCCACTGCATGGAGCTCAAGTTCCTCCACTCCCAGGACATGAGACATCACATCTACATCTGGCATCTGTGATGCTCTGAATGCAGTGAACACTGGAGGTTCCCTGTCCCACTGCTCAGCAATAAACTTCCCCATTTTCTGGGGACCTTGGCAATTCTAATGGGAAGAACTAGGATTTGTGTCCCTACTCTGAGCAGCCTGTGGGCTAAACTGAATCATTCTTCTCCAGTGCATCCCTAATTGTCCCAGGTCCTCTCCTCCAGCAGCTACCTCACACTCAAGAAGTTGCCACACATTACCAGCCTGGGTGGCTGTGTCTGGTATTGAACCTTTTAGACCGACCTGTACCACAGCCAGGATCTAACACGGCTCTGCTCCCCCTTCCTGCTACTTGGCACCAGGAGAGACCCCAGGTCCCTTAGATAAAAATAATACTCTGCCTTGTCCTTAGCTCAGCACTGTTGGGCAGACTCACAAGACAGACAAAGGACATGTGTTTACAGATTCCTCCCATTGGCTTCCAAGTTAAGGCACCTTATTTCCATAGAGATACATGCCAGCAGGTAGCCACTGTGGTTGTGAGAGAAAAGGAACATTACAGGTTCTTTATGTCACGCCATATACAGAGTTAACGCTAACACTGGTTCAACAGCATCTCCAGATGATGATCTTTCTTTTCTGTTAACACAAGTGTTGCTGTTAGAAGGACTGAAGATAAAAACTGTGTACCAAACTATCCTGTATTCCCTGAGAGCAGTGCCTTAAAAATAGAGTTGCCAATTCCAGCTTACACTGGCAGCAGTAACTGAATGGGGACAGTCATCATCACCATGATTTCTTAAGGCAGTTGGCCCAGAGCTGTAGTCTTGCCCCTGTGCTCAGCACCCTGCATGCCACGGCACACAGGCAGAGGTAGCCCCTTCCTTTGCCAGTCTGGTGGATCCAGCACTGCTGGTTCTCTGTGCTTGTCCCAGCTGTATGATGCCCCTAACCCAACAGCCTCACACTGTCCCCAAGCTTGTATCCACTCCAGAAGTTCTGGAGTGGGGTCCAACCACCAGAGTGCCCTGGAGAGGGAGATTAGTGGGACATAATGTCTCCATTCCTATGGTCCTTCATTGTACAGCCCACAGACCTTGTGTGCACCCTGCTTTTAGCCCCTGCCACAGGGCTGCAGCTTCATTTGGAGAAGCGTTCATCACCAGTTGAAACTAAACCCACCAGTTTTAAAAGCATTACCCATACTGACATTCAAACAATCATAACTTCTGTCATCAAAGTGAAAGGGTTTGAACATGAACGCAGTTAGAACAGTAAGTGTAAAACTCACTTGTAAAACAAGGTCCTTGTGCACCTTGTGTGAGAGCTGTGGCCAAGATAAGTCAGAGAAGGAAGTGTCCCTCAGTGGAGCACCACTCACGTGCTGCCAGTACACAGGCAGAGGTCAGTGGGTCTGGGGACTGATGCAGGGAGACTTTCTGATCCTATATTTAACACCAGCTGCTTTTGGACTGCTCCAGGCACAGCCAACAGGTAACACAACAGTCCTCCCTCAGCTGCCAGAGGTGCTGTTTTGCACATTGAATAATGTGAGGCACCTTGTGTCTATCTCGGTTATTACGAATTCACCGGCAGTATTTAATCAATTATCACAAACATCTGTTTGTACTAACATTGATGACTCCAGGCAGATCACACACTTAATCTGAATTCTATCTGCATGTGACTCTTGATGTCAATCTTGATGTCTGAACTGACTGCTCCCTGGTTTTGCTGTAACACAACTGACAGCGGCAAACGAGGGGCACATCAGCTCTGCCATGCCAGACAATGACAGCCTGGAGTGGCACTGACATTAAACCAACCAGACTTGGCAGAGGCATCAGCCTGGTCTTCCTGACAGACAGCCAGGCAAAAGGGGGCTGCCACCATCAATACCTGTATTGCCATGGAAAAGCTGTCCCCAGTCTCTGAGCTGATGTGTCACCCCAGAGAGCAGCTTTAGAGAGCAGCTCCAACTTCTCTCCCTGTGAGAAGGTGAGTCCATACACGAGTCTTTCTTGAGACCAACAGTGCATGTGAGCAGCACATTCCCGTGACAGCAAGTTTATCTGCCTGAACGCATGCTCATATCACACCTTTCCCAGTCAAGGAGTGCTACCACAGGAATTTCACATTACATTTAACCTGGTGCAACTGTAGGTTCCTGTCAAAATCAGCAGTCTGCATTCCCTCCAGCAGTTTGTCCCCACTCCAGGTTCATGTCCTCTTGCTTGGGTGAAATTTGACAACTGGGCTGATCAGAGGGAAAAGGCAGCGTTTGGGATTTTGTGTCTTTTTTTAGCGAGTTAGCTTTCCATCAAGTTTGGCCAAACACCTCTGCAAGATCCAGTGCAAAAGGGACAGCAGGAAGACAAAGCCAGGAGCGGAGCTGGGAGTGCTTCTGACAGCAGCTGCCATTAAATAGGCTTAGATGTAACACGAGACTATACCTTGAAGGGACTAAGGATGTTTATATAATCTGAAAGCCAGAAGCAATGCTGAGGAAGAGAGTGAACACTGGAGATAAGCATGGAAAGGCATGCAAAATAGCAGAGAGATCCATTAATACACTCTGATTCCAGGCAATAAATCTGATTCTCCTTTCGCTCATATGGAGCAAAAATCATCTGCTTCACTTGCATTGCTTCAGACTAATGCCAAACTCATTTAGGATTTGTTCAAATTCCCACAGCCTACCTGAAAACTGGGCTGTCAGTCATGTCCCACTGATGGGCTTCATTGATTTCTGTGCTTGGGTGAGACCAAACGCTTACAACCAGGCAGAAGTCAAAAGGCAGACCATGTGGAAAGGCTGTTTTCCCATGATGGGTGTAGGTGAGTTTCAAAATGATTCTGTATTATTTGCTCCTTTGAAGTCACCAGATCTTTGATGTCAACTCTCCTTTACACTGCCTTTACACAATTATGTTTGTTTTTTTAACTAGGAGCAGAAATCTCTTGGATTCTTTTTGACACCCAATTTCCAATGTCACCCAGAGAATAACAGGCTCTAACTTCCAATCTTGTAATCTTCATCTTTTAAACTAAAAACTAGTGAAATCATCCATTAATGGATGCTGATTTGCTTCTGAATGATTAAACAAAGATGTTATTGTCATCTTGGAGAAATAACTATTTAAGAAGTCTACCTGATTTAATATTTTTATTATTGTTTGCTATTTATGGAACAACACAGATGTTCCTGGTGCTTAAGAGGGACACTCGTCAGTTACGTAGCACTTTACATTCTAAAGACCCAGAGAAACATTAACTGTCTACCCCTACCAAAATCCCTGTTTGGAAAACAGATGATGTTCTCTTTCCTCTGCGGATGGGGACATTTCAGTGCCACACCTCTGCGTCTTGCCCAAGACCACAAAGCAAAAGGCAAAAGCAGGCTGGCAAGGGGACACATTATGCTCGGGGCCAGCTCTGGCCATGCTGTGTGGCTTTCCTCAGCATGGGGGCAGCCTCACACATTAGAAAAACACTACAGATTCCCAGTCTGCTGACAATTCCCATGGGCCTTCCTGCCTCTCCATTTGTTCACAAATACGAAGCAATCCTCCCAAAAAAACCTGCAGTGCACTTTGTGTGTGTATGTGAGATATACTTACGTGCAGCATATGGTGTGATGCTGTGTAATGCAACACCTCTAGAGGGAAAGAACAACCTGATCTTTGTAACTGTGGCATTAGACTCCGAGTATGCGGAGTGTGGAAGGACATCTGATCGCTTCACAACTGCTAGGAAACAGTCTTATCCTTCACAGGTGTAATTACCACCTACAGGAACACAAAATATCTTCCATGTGATCATGTCCTCAGAGCAAGATTCAGAGCCAAGCTTTAGCTGACAGTTGCACATCTACCCTGCTCATCGCCTAAAACCTGGCGACAGCTCTTGCTCCAGCCTGGGTTCCCAGGCTTGATCCCACTGCTGCCTGTACAGGAAGCTCACTTCACAGCACAGCAAGAAATACATGGTGTTTTAACTTGTTTATTTTCAGTCCTTAAACTGGGGAAGACAAAACCATGGTGCCTCCCTCCTAGAATTGCTGCCTTGTCTATTAAATCAACACAAAATGGTTTCTCATTTCATACAGGCACTACTATCTTGAATTTCCCAGCTGTCATCTGACAGATATGAGCATTGGGAGAGAAAAATAAAACAAGCATAGTGTATAAACAACCCTAGGGACTAAATTTTGCAGACTCTGAACATCAATGATGTGCAATTCTTTCTTTGCTGAGGTGAGCAAGTACAGAGGGAGAACTGTAGACAACAATTATGTTAAAAGACTGCACAGTGCTTGAGCTTTAAATATCTCAGAGGGACAAAACGTAAGTGCAAGGTGCTCTGAAATGGGAATAGATATTTTCAGCTGTTCCTTTAACAGGGAGAGGTGAAGGTTATAAAGGTGGCAGCCGGCCGGTGTGAATAACAGAGGGTAATCTGAGAGTGTACTGGAAGAACTGCAGACATCCCTGGGATGTCACCACAGACCTCAGCTAGAGACCCTGCAGGGAAGAAACAGAAGAATTGTTCCCAGAATTTCTGATTAAAAAGCTAAAAAAGAAAAAACTAATGAGTTTTATTCCACACAGTATTTCTACTAAACACCAGTGGGATGTTGTAACACAAAGAGATGTACAAGAGATGACACACACTCTCAATGGCTGCTACTGCAGGTGCGTGGTTTGCTTAGGAAGGAAAGCCCTCAGCTTTGGAGTGGCCACATGCTCTACAATGACAGCCTCCCCTGGCAAAATCTCTAAAGCCCACAGCAATACTGGGCCTCAGATGTATGTCTCTCTTCTCAGACAACCCAACACTTCATAAAAGATTATCTCAGCATCTGGTTATTTGCCATTTATTGAGGGAAATGTCTACCACCTAAATTTCTTATCAGCATCCTCCACTCTTTCAAATTTCTTCTAATTATTTGACAGTTGTCCTCCTTCCCCCCCACAATTTGTTCTCTTTTAAGGCCTATTTTGAATAACTGACACATAACTCCCCATCAGTCCCAAAGATCTCAGTTCACTCTGCCACAGGCCCTTTTCACAGCCTATGTGGGAGTTAAAGAGCTAAATATAAAGTGCACAAGCAAAACAACCACAAAAGCTTTAAGTAGCAGAATAGTTCCAATAATTTCTTTAGCATAAATAAGAGTTTTCAAACCATGCCTATTAATGTCAGTTTGCAACACCAAAGGATAGCCAGGTCTCTTGAAGAGCTTGGAGAGGTGGACTAGCTTTGTGCACAGACCCTTCCTTACTTAAGAGGATAGCACTGCCCTTCAGCTTTCCCAATCAGATCCTGGAAAACCTGTTAGAACTACAGCTTGCCTCTAGCCCTTCACATCCAGCAATTCTTGACCTCAGGTCTCACTGATCCCTACAGAAGGTCTGTTAGAATAAAATGCTCAAAACTAACAATCGGAGGAAAGGCAGTAACCTATTTGTTCAAATAATATAAAGATTTATATTCCATTAAGCCTCTTCTAATTCCCACATGGAAAATATGAAATATTCTGCACTACTTACACCAACAAATCCTTGGTAGCAGACAGAAGGGACATAAGTTTAAGGAGTAGAAAGGACAGACCAATATTTTTAAGACAAATTGAGGCAACAAGGGCTACAGAGCAATCAGGTCTATTTAAGGATCAGCTTGGGAGTTTTTACAACTACAAACAGAAATAAGATTTTGCTGAAAGCATGCTATAAATGTAGAGCCACAGCAGAGAGGGAGACATTTTTGCTGCATTTATAAAGACATCAAAATATGGAGGACACCTTCAGAATTATGCTTTAGTTCTCAAAGTTTATAAGCAGTTGGAAAAAGTTTCACAAACATTCAGTTCAAAAGGTTTGGGGTCTTCCCATCTGCTGTGTAACAACAGTGCTGCTTTACCTATGTTAAGGTTATAAAAGTATACTTCCTAAATATAGAGTGGGAGTTATACTTCCTAAACAGAGTGGGAGTTCTACTTCCTTGACAGTCACCCATAAAATACCACTGGTAGAAAAATTTGTCTGAATTCTGTTCTCTTGGTATTTAAACACTGCCAGAAGCAGTGGCACTTAGCAGGTCTAACAAGTGCAAATTTTCATGGAGAGTTCAGTTCTAAAAAAAAAAAACCAACCAAAAGGTTTTAAAGTTCTCTGCAGCACACAGCTTGCTTGCTGCCCTGCAGGTCTCCCTGCGAAGCCTGACTTCTGCTTCAGTCCTTGAACCCAGTCACCCTGCAAAGCCTCCTCCCCTCCAGAGTGCCCTGCAGCAGCACACTGAAAGAATACTAAATGGGATTGCCAGGAAATTAGATAAGCACTTAAATTAAACCAAAACAGAACACAAATACAAAAGTCATCCAACAGCAGTAACACGCTGTAGAGAGAGGCCCAACACCACGATCCGATCTGCTCCCAAAGTCAACCTTGCATCATGACAAGTTCTGCTCAAAAAGCTCAGAACCAGGCCCAATGCCTAGGTTAAGTAATACAGTTCAGGTCCAGTATCAACTGATTCATAGCCTGAGATCTGGCACATAGGAAAATTGCTGACCAACCAGTGCCTTTCAGAAGGCACACCCTGAATAATGATGGGTTGTGGCCTTCAGCCATCTCTCCTTCACTAGCCTCCCTGAGCACTCCAAGGTTTCTCTCCTCCCCCTTATCACAGACATCATCTGAACCAGATTAAAATGTGTCCTCAAGCCACACATTAGACTGGCGAAGCAACAATAAAAAGCCATAAGCTGGAACTCCAGACACAAAAGATATAATTTTCTTAGCACCATGTGTCTTGCCATTGGTTTTTATTCACACTCTAAAAACAACAGTAAGAAAATATTAAGGTGATCATAAGAATCCATAAAGACAAAGAAATTCACAGGCAACAGCAGAATAAGGCCTATTTCCTCAAGTATCTTGGTACACATGTGTGCAGGAAAAAGCTGTCAAATAGCACCTCTTGGTGACTGGGTACTGAGGGAGACAATACAGCAACATCTGTTTCAGCCCCAACCATTATTTATCTTTCTCCTTCCTCTCATGGCTTTAACTGTTTTTAATGTGATTTTAATGCAATGTGTGTTGCATGAATAAAACAGTGCAATGGAGGCACAGGCTGAAATCTTTACTAAATTTTGATGGATTAAGAGAGAATACTTCCTCGGTGGTTTGCAATGTGCAGAATTCACAGACATCTGCCTGTCTCTATAAAAGGACACTGTATTGATGCTAAAGGTTTGACAGACAGCTCTTCTTGTCATTGTAGAGATCTGACCTTGGTATCTGAGACTTCCCCACATTCTTTATTTCAGGAAATAAACTGCTTCCTTCCACACTAGAAATTGATTCCTGCAACTGCCACATACCCCAGCAAAGAGCAAAGCCCCTCCTCCTTCACACTAAATGCTCTGGCAGCTGCAGAGCTCAGTCTCTGACAAGCACAGGTCTCAGAAAGCTGCGCCCCACACATCCCCACCCCAGCGAACAGCCAAGGACACAAGTAAATGGCCTTCAGTCAAGATATCCAGCTGTATCTCAGAACTTCTTGAACATAAGCAAAGAAAGGAGTGCAGCTATGCAGGAGATAAGGTGGGTGAGGAGGATGTTTCAGTCCTCCCACCTCTAACTTTCAATTATTTAATCCAAAGCATGCCACAGCAGGACAGCAGTGCTGCCAGAGTCATACCCAGGGGCATGTAAGGCTGGGGGCCAGTACCCTCCCCCAGCATGTGTGCTGCAACCCAAGCCCCATGGCTGTGCACAGCCACCGAAACATCACAGCCCTTGCCAGGCCCCAAATGGGTTTATTGGGCATTTGCCTTGATGATGGGAGGGAGAAGCCAAGAAGGGTACAAGATGTTGTTGTCTAGGAGAGATAGTGGTCGGTCAGAACTCTGTCCCTTTGAAAGGACAGCTGAGGCCACTGGTGACTGTAAGCTGCAACGTGGTGCCCCCCAGGGAAAGTCGCTCTGGTGCCAGACAAGGGAGTGTTGCCATAGAAAGCAGACCAGCTACAGAACAGCTTGCTAAGAGCCGTCCTCGCTATTTCTGATTCACACCCTACCACGCTGCACAGAAACGCCTTTGCTAGCTGCAGCCTCTTTCCTCCTTCAATTTCTTCTTCCTAGTCAAGAGCTGGGACAGAAGCCAGCAGGCTTTCAGCTTTGTATGCTTCCCAGTTAGTCACTTCTCATGACAAACCCCCTCCTCGCTCGGTCCGTTTCCAGTGTGCAGCATCGCCCCCTCGCACGGGTGTGAGTCCGTTAGCTGCCACTTGCACCGCGCTGGCTGCTGCCACTCATTAGAGGTCATTAGCAAAATGCCTACACCATAGAAGTGTTCACCAACAGCTCTCACTCAAGCTTAGATGAGGTTGTGTTAATAAAAAAGGGTGCCATTATAACACTTAGCAATCTGTAGTGTATTTTTGGGAGGACAATCTATATTGAGGCCACTCTCTGCCGTGGGAGCAGAGCTGAGAAGTTTGCACACAGCATCATCGCCGGCACTCGGTGCCTCGCCAAACACTGTATCCAGCCGGGGGAAAAATCACAAGTGAAATGTAGGGTGATGTAATAGCTCTAAGTGGAGGCACAGGAATACTAGCAGTGTAACTTATTTAATATTTATGTTAGGTTGCACTCAAAAGTTTTGAAGAAAATAAAGGTCTTGTTATGCTAAATGGCTGTGATAGAAAAGACACAGTTTTATCCCCATGAGATCTGCTGTACTAAGGAGCTGAACATGAGGTGTATGCCATAAAAAGCAAGCAGCAGAAAGATGTAAAGTGTTCCTTACATTTGCATTTTTCTCAGTTCACCTTTCAGCCACTGTGAATTTTACAACCTGAGCTCCCTGCATGAGAACTCTTCTAACATCTTTGAGAAGAACCTACATGTGCCATCAAGCGTCCCCAGCCTCGGGAGCTTTAACAAATCTGAAAGTGGTGTCACACGAGCAGGGATGAACAAATGCGAGAAGACCAAAGCGATCCAGCCAATAACTTATAGCAGATTTTCATCAAGAGCTACAGGTAAGATAACTTCAAATGTGAGTATCAGCTGTGTAGGGGCATATTTACATTTTAACAAAAGTTAACAAAGTTTTCTAAGATGCCCCAGATGTTTTAATTTCAATTCACTTTCAATTTTGGACCAGTTGTGCAGATTTTTCATTCTTTCCCCCAGAGATGTTTCCACAGACTTACTTATACTCTTCCTTAGGAGAAAAAGTTTGAGACGTGTTTCTAAGCCTCTCTGCCTATCATGTGTAAATCTTAAATACTCTAGGCCATGTCTAACTACAGAACTGCATCTACATTTAAGACATGACTGAACTATAAGTACATCTCAACCTTTGCCATAATCATTCTTTCTTCTTTGAACAAGTGAACCAAGAATCCATTACTCACTGAAGCATTTTTAGCAGCCTCTAAGGATCAACATCAGGTTTGGCTCTGTGCACGTGGCTGGGACAACAGGGGCAAGCACAGATAACCAGAACTTTGCTGTGCCAGAGAAGCTAAGCCTTCCAAAGAGAAGTAATTTTGCATAACGCAAGAAAAAACTTGTCCCATGGCATCAACATTCTTTACTATAATTTTTGTCTTCTTCCAGGAGAAGAGCATGGACAGAAAGGACCAAAACAAAACGCTGAAAAAGCAGTATGTCCAAAGAGACCTGCTGTGCCAGTGGAGAAACCCTGCACTCCACAGCCACACCAGGCAACCTGAGCAAGGCTCAGTCATTGCCTTTGCTACCACTCAAAGGCCAAGGAAGGCATATCCCCACACAGAGCTGCATTTTGTAATTCACACAGATGCTGCTGGCCACCTTTATGGGTCTCTCTTGTGCTTTAGCACACGAACAGACCAATCTCCTTGCCAGCACACCAGCTTCTTTTACATGGTGAACTTCTATTATTTCTCGTAGATTACATCACTCTCTCAGACACTTGTCTGCTCTCAAAAGCTTCTGAAATTACTCGTCCTGGCTTTCACTTTTACTTGCTGAAGTGCAATCTAGAAAGCCCTACTTAACTTCTCCCACTTGTGCATTTTAATGTGAAGAGACTACCCAAGCAGAAGCAGAGGCTGGGTGAGGAGCAGGTTTCCAGAGCACAGCAAACCTCTGTGGTGTTACATTATAATTTAAATATAGATTTCCTGCAGTTTCTTAGGAAAGTTAGTGCTTGCTGAGACACAAGTGACAGCAGTTCCCCTCCCAAACAAATGGCTTCAGTAACACCCTGGTAGCAGCCAGGCTCTTAAAAACAGACCCATTAGCCACTCATTTGTCAGCCCCGCAGTGCCTGGCTTTAGTGGTGTTAGCAGCAAATGGAAGAGCACAACGATATTTGTTTTCTGCAGCTGAGAACTTTGATAAACAGTGGCAGGCAGCAAAGGCCAGTCGATTTATATTTCTTCCAGTACATATTCTTAAGAATGGCAGTGACCATTATGGAAGCTATCAAAAAGCTAGCTCTGACCTTAAATAAGTGTGCTCCTATGTCAGCCAGCTGCAAGAAGGAGAATTTATGAGGCAGATGCTAAATTGTAGTCCAAGTTCACAGCACAGGACACAGCCTCTGTTATTCAGTCATTTGGTTTAATTCTTTGTGCCCCTTTAGGATAATAACTTAGCCACCCTTAACGTTTGGGTGAGACTGGCTTCTGGTCTCCTCAGTATGACCATCTAAACTGCACACAAATTCATAGGGTTCCAAATGGCTAAGTATACAGGAGCAAGCTTAGTCATACATGCTTTATGTAAAGAGCAGAGAGGAATATAATTAATTCTGTGACTTTACAGACAAGAAAAAGTGCTAGAGAAGCAATTCTTACAGCACAGGTTGCCTACCTTTTACAGATGCTTTCCTCACTGAAAATTTTGCATAATTACAGAAATATATTTCATATCTCCTTTGGTATTTCAGAGGAGAAAAGCATTCATTAACAATTTGCTTTGCCTCTGTACACCATCCTTTTGCAAAAAAAATGGAATCTCAGCCATACCATAAAGTGTTGGTTGTCTTATTTTTATCTCTTCCTGCTTTAACAGAGCTTTGCAGAAAATGTTTATTTATTCTGATGAAACCAGCTGAAAATTACATTGCTCAAGTTTCTTCTATATATTAATTTGGAAAAAAAACACAACAAACACCAACAAGAACAACAAAAAAAACCACATTAAATTGGTTTGCCCTCCCTTCAGCTCTGTTGCATTTTTTATTACTTATTAAATGGACTTATTTTAAGTTCATTTGCAAACAAAGTGGTGTTAACTTAAGACCCAATTCATCATTTTCCTTGCAAGAAAATACCAATGAATGCAAACAAATTACAGAAGTACAAGAAAAAAAAAAGAATTGACATTTTTTTCCCCCCTATTAGAACGATACTTGGATAAAAAAAGATACTTTCCTATGTGTCCCAGTCAAGCAGGCACTGCTTCATTACCTAAACACACCAGTCCAAAGACTTTTTCCAGGGTGGGACAGCATGTCGTGCTGGTAGCTTACCATGCCACCTATTGCTTTGCCCAAAGAAATACCAGATGAATACTGGTTTTCTCAGATACTGTTCCTCCCACTGCTACTCAGCACTCTGCACTTGCAGTGTGCTCCTCGTGCCTGGCTGTATCCCCTCCGGAGCTGGCGGGGCTGCGGCCACACTCTCGCAGGCAAGGCCAGTCTATCTCTGCCCTCCCTCACAGCTCACTTGTCCAGAATGGAGCAGCATTTTCCCTACATACAGCTGTTCTTACATCTTCATCCTAGGAAGGACTGCTTGGGGGGGAACATCATCAGGGAAAGAGTTATATTTGCCTTCATTCTGCACAGAGCCAGGAGAAACATTTGGATTTTGAAAACCGAGAAAATGGCAAAGACAGAAGTAGCATCAGTTGTAGGAGGAAGGAATGAAAGGGAAAAGGGGCAATGTTTTTCAGGCATTTCCCTTCTAGCTTGATTAACTTAAAAGCAATTTAAAATACAAGTCAGTTCTATACAGAGCACAGGCACAGCAGCACCTCCTTTGTGTTGCTTCCCCCATCAGCCAGGGGGAATTGCTCCCTCCCTGCCCCGTGCCAGCTACCAGGTTTGCTTCTTGTCTGCTCACATTGCATCTGCTGCCTCCCCTCCTGTCTTTGTGAAGCATCCTGGAATCCAGCCCAGCTTGTTCAAGCTCCCAACACATCCTGAATTTTAATTCACTCTCATTTTAAGTCATCTATCTCTTCTTTAAACCAAGTCACAGGGAGAATGAGACAATTTATTATTAATATAAACCAAAACAAATCTGCAGAGAAAGCCTGGTCTGTCTGCTCTCAGCACATCACAGCACGTCCAGCTTGGTGGGAATACTGACTTGAAGGGGTTCAGGCAAGTCAAGCAGGGGGACAAAACTCACTGTACAATGATAGCCCGCTTTGGAAAGACACTACAGGTCTGGTATATATCCATCATCAAATAGATGACCCACTGGATATATCAATTTGGCCTGCAAGTCAATGTAAAACTGAATAGCCTTCTGGCTGGCCACCAGTGTACCATGTCCCCTTGCACTCAGCTACAAAAGAACTTAGTTACAGCTCATGAAGAGCAGGTCTGGAAGGCAGTGTGCCCAAAAACTTGAGTGGGAATATTCCCTGTCATCATGGACTGACCGTACATCTGCTGCAAACCTGCCTACTCTTCTGGCTTGGAATTGCTCCCTCCACCCCAGGAGCAGCATGTATAATCAACCAAAGTGGGACCTGGGTTATACAGGATCCACCAAGAAGTGAACAGAGTCTGGAGATGCTGTGAAACTGTTGGGGCAGGGTCCAGTCTGTAGCCCCCCAGGACAGGAGATCTAGTCACTGAAGCCTCCCAACCCAGCCCTTCCTCTCTCTCATGCAACTTTTCTCTCAGGCCTTACCTTGCTTCAACCATGCTTATCACTGAAGTGACTTTGATTTTGATGGGCTTTGCTTCTGAGTCACCCTAATATAACATCTTCATTCACAGTCATCACTGACAGTGTCAAACTTCCTTGGCCCTGGTATCAATACTAAAGGTCCACGACTTGTGCCTGGCCTCCAGAAGGACACCGTGCCCCTGATCACAACCTTTTTTGACCAACAAGAATTTTCAAGGTCAGCCAACAGAGTACTGTAAGGGGGCTGAAAATGAACAGAGACTTTGCTGAACACTGTCGCTGGCTGTATATACTTTCTGCCAAGTAATAATTAAGCTACTTTTACCCTTTCATACAACTGCTTTCATCTCTTCCCTGAATCTCCTCTTTCACAGCCTGTGCACTTTGCGGTGATGCTTGTATTCTGTTTTCCAGCACTCTTATTAGGCACTGTTCTCCATCCTGCTGTCAACCTGCCAAGCTAGTAAGAATGGAGAAAGTGTGAAAGTGAATGAGTATAAGAGACATGGTAGGGTTCTCCTTTGCTCTCCTCATGCTCTCCCAGTACAAATTCCTAAGATACAAAACCCATCTAATTAAGCTGCCCTCAGGAGTTGGTAATCAGCACTTGTTCTAGCAGACAGCATCCCTGAGCCCCTCAGCATTGCTGGGACCAGAGAGGTGGGCACCTTGCTGGAGCCAGTTGTGGTAGCAGGGCCAGCACTCAATTTCAGTTCCTTGCAGACACAGAAACAGACATAGGCTGGTGGTCAGGCCTAGTCTTCTGCAAAGGAACAGGGAAAGCTTCAAACACCCTCCAAGCCCCCTGGTGCCATTTAGAGCACCCCGGAGCTGCAGCTCTGAGTGATTTCTCACAGAGCCCCTGCTGTCAGTCAAGTCCTCCTGGAAGGCACCGTGTGTTCAGGAGGATTTCAAAGACTGCTGGTTGGCAACAACTGATCTCACCTTGGAGGAGACTTGTATTATGCAAGAGGTGGAAACAGAAGCTGTAGTTTACCCCACTATTTCCCTGCTTCTTTTTTCTTGGGGGGAGCCACGAGTTGCATCTGTCCCAGGCTGGCAGCGTGCTCTGTGGCCAAGCATCCAGGGCAGTGTAAAAGCACACTGTTTAAAGGTGTCAATAAAAGGCATAACAGCAGCATAGCCTGTTCTCAGAGCATGTTACTGTCTGGACTGAAATGCTGCCTGGCCATTTCAGTGAAACCCCTTTACTATATATGTTTCATAAAGAACGAGGTAATCAGAATTAATTTCTGTAAATGAATGGAAAATTTACAAGAAAAATAAATGAGGTGGGGGAAATGGAAACCTTCGTTGAATATGATGATAGTTCACAAACACTTTCCATTAAAAAAAAACAACGGAATACTCAAAACCAATGGAAATAATTCCAAATAAACACACGTGGAAGCAGGGAAGGGTGCAACAAAGGCTTGCCAGTGGCTGCCCTGCAACTGCACATGTTAGCATGTCTGCCCTCTGCCTCCTGCCTCTTCTCTGTGCTGCCCAGCAGTTGCTTCTTATTTGTAAATGATGTGCTGTGAACACAGATCTGAATGGAGGTAATCTATGAAAGCAGGTTAAATCACCAGTATAAATATTATTTCAAAGCATTAGGCGTTTAATTCTTGTCCTAATTTGCTGATTAATCATCTTAATTGGTGAGAAGACAATTGGTCAATCCTTTTCCATTTTACTGCAACACAGCAATCTTCTCCCGTTTTAACTCTACGACATCAATACAGAAAATTCAACTGCTTGAAGTGCTGATCACAGAACCCCATTTCATGTTTCCTTCCATGGGAATGCATTTGTAGGAAAACTAAAAAATGTGAATTATTTGTTGTATTTCTTTGGTCTATAAATAGGACTCCTTTGAGGAGTGTCCCCCTCCTCTGTACAGGGGCAATTTACATGCACTCAGTCTATAATATAATAAAGCAATTTGCATCTCATTTTAAATCTCTGTGCCTGTGAGATAATTGTACCACAGTGAAAGGCCAAACAAGAAACTGGGAGGACCAAGTGATCCAAGGGTTTGGTAACAGGACACAGAGCTGCTTCCCTTATTTTCATGGTATTTTCAGCTGTGGCTAAAACTTAGATCCTTTGTGGCTTTTCTGGTGGCCAGCAGGGAGTGAGCTGACAGTGGAAGAACACCTACTCAAAGCTGTTCAGCCCAAAGCTAATGTAAGACGGAGTGAGAGACCAGTCTCAGGAGACCCTCAGCTTGTTTTCTCCTGCCAGACGGTGAGAGGACGATCACAGGGCAGGGGTCATGACTGGCACTGGGACAAGTGGAAGGAGGCAGAGACAGCAAAGCGTAATGGCTTTCGCTCTCCTGCTCCTGCTGCCTTCATTAAGCACCCGAGCTAGAGACCTTCAGCTTCATACAATCTCATTCGCAACTTTTCTTTGGAAAAGAAATCCTGTGGCACCAGCACACATTATTTTTTTCCAGATTTACAAGTTCTATTCATAACTTGTAATTTCTATCTCTGAAAAAGTCAATTGTTTGAACAACTTGGATTTTAAAAAATCCCTCGAGGTTATTATTCTCAAAATAATAAAAAAATGGCAGGCATGCCCAGTGGAACACATCCCATAAAACTCCCTGTCACTTTAGCACCGACCCAAAGCACAACCTACTGAATAGGATAAAGGCAGACACACATACCAGCATTTAAGATAATGCTACAACCATAAGTCACCGTTTAATTTTGCTACAATAAAAAAGGCAAAGAAAAACTTGTATAGAATTCAGAAGGACAAGAGACTATCTGGCTCCATGTATTGACTGAGTATTTATAGTTGCAGCATTCGGGAATGCAAATTGAAATGAATCAATGCCAGCAGGAATGCCTAAAAGACATAAGTGAGAATTACAGCAATTAAGAATGTTGTCTCAAAGGAAATTAGAACAGTCCATTAATTACGATGCCTTAAAGGAAAAGGAACCAAAATGAGAAAGAAAGAAATTAAAATATCAGGAAATTAGCAGAAAAATCAGGGAATAGAAAAGATAATGAGCACAGTAGATATCCCCCACCCTCCTTTTATTAATGACAAGGAATGAAAAAAAGAAATGGTGATAGGAACCAAACCACCATGAATAACAAGGCCAATATACCCTGCCACAAGATCAATGGCCAGCACGCTCAAGGCTTTGTTGATCTAAGTCCAATTTGTCATTAAATTCTGTAAAAACTGGTTTCATGGAAAAGAGAACAAAAACCAAAATGCCAAGCTAACAGGTGTGGCAAAAGTTGCGTTTATGATACAATGCAGCCAGAGCCCCAGATGGTTGTGAAGAGAAAAATACATGTTTTGCACCCTATGTGTAAGTGGGGTTCACTGTGCTAGGACCACATGAACCCTGTCAGACCAGCACCTCTGCTGCTTCACTGCTGCAGGTGGCAGTGTGACTGGTTCAGTCCAAGAGCTCTGTGTTCACTGCCAGCATGGGTTGCTGCAAAACCTGCTGAGCTCTATGAACTCCAAATCCAGTAGTGTGGCTCTATACAACTCTTACAAACTCAACTTACTTTTCACTATAGAACAGACAGTAGGTATCTCACACCTTCATTTTATTTTATTTATTTATTTTTAATGGACAACTTTAATGTAAATGAGCTGGACACAAATAGTGTAATGCAGGAAGTCTCCTGGCCTTTCATCAGTGGGAAGGTAAAACACCAGTGCCCGATTTCAGAATCTACATGGCATCTTGGATAAGCAACACACCATTACCAAGTTCTTGTGTACTTTAAATTATCTCTTTTTTTGTTTGTTTTGAGACTAAGACCTCACCAGATCAGTAGCAACATGTTACAGTTGTACCACAAGCAGCTCTGACTGGTGGCTGTGTAACAACCACCTTCCACTGAGGATACTTAAAAAAACCTCGTAAGCCTCCCCTCACAACAGCAGCTTCAGACAAAAATACAGGCACACACACAAGTTTCCATTAGCAGCTCTTCCAAGAAGTTTTTCCCAGTTGTGTAAATAAGGCAAAATGAACAAAAGTGTGAGAGAGGAACCCCAAGAAGCTGTGCCTTCAACAAGCCCTGGCACATGCCAGACATCAGCACAACTGCTACACCACTGAGTACAGAGAGAACATGGGGGTACTTGACACCTAACCTTGCATCCCAGGCACATATCCAAGACCAGAGAAGTTGAAATTAGGGCCGTTTTGTGCCCAATTTCTTCTCCAATCCACAGATCACAAGTTTTCATAGAAGCAGGAGCATGCCAGAGACATGTACCCCCATACCCTCATCATCCCCTTAACTAGGAGGAGCTCCAAGACTGCTCATTTTGGTTTGTCATCCCCAGCACTGTGGGCATGGTGATGTATTGTCTGTGTTCCTGACTAGTGTGACAGCAGCGAGTCTGCCTGCGAGACAGCAAAGCGTTTCTGTGCAGCACAAGGGAAAACACCAGACAGGAACAGTTTGCTGGAGAAAGTCCTTCCTCCCAGACCTGAGATGGCTGGAGAACTCAGAGTGTCAGGTTTCTCCTAAAGCTTGATTTATATCTAAAGCCAAATTTAAAAATATTTTTTTTCAAAGCAAACTGACTTATGAGAACGTGATATTTATCTTCAGCTGAACATCAAGTACCAGTCACAGTCCTTGTCTCTCTCTAATGACCTCATATCTGAGCAAGCCTACGGACAATTCCTCCCTTCAGGAGAAATGCACATAAGTGTGTAGTCGTGTACTTCAGACACCACATCCAGGAAGACACTGAAAAACATAAACCCCAATGGCAGTATATGAATGGAAAGACACAAGGAGCTTGCAAAGCATAATCACTGATGCTTCTTGCTGATGGCACCATGCTGTCATGCTGGTTTTCAGGTTCATGAAACACATTTATGCAGCTCCTAAACTGAAAACCATCCTTGGCTGGGGAAAAGTGGTTCTGCTTTTCTGAATTACAATGGTTTGCCTCTCCTCCTTCAGGCTCAGCCAGATGATCTGGCTGGAGTCAACTGCTGCTGCTTGACTGGGTTTTAGCAGGAAGAGGTTAGGCTGTGGAAACCTGCAGAAACTCGTGACAGAAGTGAAAGAACCATGCCAGACTGCCAGTTAGGACAGGCTGGCATGGCCAAGTTCACTTCACTGAAGAGGCAGGTCTGTATCTTTTGTTTACTTTCCGTCTGTACTCTAAAATGTCCTTTCAAATCACTGAATTGCAGTGACATTTGAGGCATTCAATTATTTCTTTAAGTGCAGATTCTGCGTTCCTTCATCTGTTGGTTATGTATATTTAGTACAGATTGAACAGCACCTGCTGACTGGATGAATCATTTGCAACCGAGTCGCAAAATGGGAACTTAAGGACCTCCAGTGCTGTTGAAATTGATGCTACTAATGCTGCCAATTCAACTCCTGTTGCTGATACTAATCAGCATCTCTTTAAAATGATTACAGCATTCAGATAGCACCATAAAACTACCAGGTGGGCTATATTTCGTACTGCTTCCCAGTTTTTCTACAGTCTTCCCAATGGGAATGGATTTATTGGTCCCATTAATCCCTCTTACAGTCTTTAGCATGGGAAGGAGATGTCACCAAGTTTTAAGGTCTCATATATTTTCTGAATTACACGACCATTATGACCAGCTTGGCACAAAATCCTGTTTTCATCAAACTCCATATTGAAGGTGAAAATAGCATTTATTAAATTCGCTGCAGATTAATGTAAGCATATATGCATGTATGAAATAGAAGATTTTAATTGTTTATTTAAAGGTCTTCTAAACTGCAATTGCATGAGAACTTTATTCAAAACCACACAACTTTTATCAGGCCAGATTGCTCTCTAGCCAAAGCTGGCACAGTGAATTCAATTCAATAAATCTGAACCTGCTGAATCCAGCTCCACTGAGTGTCAGTGGACATGATAAAAGACTTTTTTTTTAAAAAGAAGAATTCTTATGAGCTAAATTATGGCTCAAAAGTACAAGACAGTTTATTGGGTTTGGGGCATTTTTATTTGTTTTAGAGCAGATGTAAATTTTCACTGGAAAACAAAGGCAGCTTGTCAGTTCTTTGTAATTTTAAGCACAGTAAATTGTTGAGTCTCATCTAACGGATTTTTGGTAAAAACACCAACAGCATTCCTTTACCACACTTTCAAAGCAACACGTAGTTATTCTCACAGTGCTCCTGAGGAGAAGGCAAGTTGCCTTGCTACATGGTTGCTCTACTCTGGAAGCAAGGTCCTGCCTTCAGGACCAGGAACCCGCTGGCACTGCGCTGGACCACAGCGACGAAGCAGCAGGTGCCCAAAGCCCAGCCGGCTCCCCTGCCCCTGCAGGCTCATGCTGAGCTTGGGCTGAGCTCGCTCTCATGCCTGGGTCCTGCAGACATGCCCTAAACAACTCTGTCAAGGTCTTCCCAGTAAACCCAACAGAGCCATCTTTCTGCTGCTGCAGTTTATAGCCTCACTCAATCACAAGGAAGGAGATGGGCTCTTCCTTCATGCTCATGGACGCTCGTTATGTTTTATGATACAGGGAAGGGAGAAAAGTCAAATTCTGATTCATAGCACCCCTCTTTCTGTTACTTGCAGTGCATATCGAACACATTGACAAGTTCAGAAGTCCATAGATTTACTCCTGCTCTTTAGTTTGATTCCATTTATACACCTTGCTGCAAAACTTACATGTATACCAAGGAGGAGTTGATTATGAGCTTCAGGTCTTCACACCTGACATACATACATCTGGGTTTCTTATATACAGACATATATAAAATAAATGTACAGCTGAACACTTTTACCTAGCTTTCCATTGCCTTCTTTTAGTGCCATCAGAAATAGCTAAAATGTCTCTCACTTGGAGCTCAGAAGACCATGAAGAGTTTCCTCTGGTGTCACCAGGGCTGTCATGGCATTCACTCACCCTCCTGAACCTGTGCCTGGATATGAGCAAGGGAGGCACCTGTTGCTCTTCACCTTTTCTCTTCCAGCAGCTCACCTCATCTCACCCAGCACAGCAGCTTTGCTCTTTTAGCCCCATTGAGGGGGTGGTGACACGGTAGCCGTGGGACATGGGGGCCACTGACTGGGAGCTCTTGGCTGAACAGACCCATCCTGACACAAAGCACTGAGTCTGTAATAAAAAGGGTCAAGCTTGCTCAGGTGAGGCCTGCCAAGGTTTCTCTGGAAGTGCTGGCTGTCCAAGTGCAACAGCAGGTTTAAGCTGTGCTGAGAACATGTTAGGGAAATGGGGAAAAGCTTAAAAAGTTCCTGCTGACCAAGACACACCAAAGGTCTACCCAGCCCTGCTCCTGTCTCCAGCAGTGTCAGGAGCACATCTGGAGGTGGCTCTTCATCCTCCAGACTAGCAGGTACTTACAGAGCACTCCCCCATCAGTGGAGGAGAATGATGGAGCCTTTGATCACCTCCATCCTATGTCTGCTACAAACAATGAATAGGTCATACACAAAAATGGATTTTTATTTTACTATTGTCTTTTCAGATAAGCTAATGGTAGGCAGCAAGAAAATGAGAATCTTACACCAAGGTTACTTCTGAGTGAGGATTCAGGCAGCCAGGATCTGCAGTTAGTTTCCAAGTTCAGCCTGGTTTCCCTAACTGCACAAGAACTGGTTGTTTTATAGAGGATATTGCCAGCAAAGCAGTCCCCAGGAAATGAGGTATGTAAACGTTATCAGTAAAGGGGAGCGTAGGTACAGACAAAACCACAACTGATTCTCATTGAGAAAAACCCTGAAATACCTCAATATTTATTATCAGCACAGAAATAAAGACCAGGAAGAGCACCCAATCCACCTCTAGCAGTTGGCATGAATGACTGTCCACAGATGACAGTCATCTGTAAACAGATGGGTGGCAGAGCTGTGAAACAGGCTGGCTGAAAGCAAGATTAGTAATTGTGAAAGTTTTCCACCCTCTCTGGGTGAAGTAGAGACTAAAAATGCAGCAAGTACTCTTATGTTGCAGCTGTGAGTTGAAGGTTTTGTCTACGTGAGGACAGACCTCTGGAGGGTCACATTGACACTGCCCACGAGGCACTGGTGTACCAGCCCCAGTACCACATCAATCCCAGAACAGCCTACATGGGCTGGATGTGGCACTGAAATGTTGCTGAGTATAGGACCCTGCCCACAGAACAGCAAGAGTAGGTCCTTCTGCTGGAGCTTATTCACCAGAGATGAAGAGGAAAGGAGAAGAGACCAGGTAATTTAGCTGAGCAATTACAGACAAAGCCCTTGCCAGTTCCCTGATGCAGACTTTGGGGAACTTGAGTACGTTTGGAAAGTTCATGAGTCTGGCTTTGGTTCTCTAACCATCAACTGTGAGTTTAAATCGTTCATTTTCTCTAATTAAGGAAGGAAGAATGACTTCCATGTTCAGCAGGGTATTTCCCCAGTGCTGCTTTGGCCTTTCGGCATCATGATGTAAGAGACAGAAACTCAGTTAAAGACATCGGGGCAGATTTCTTTCTGTGTTCCCTTCTTACTTTTCTAAAGTTCAGTGAGTTAACACTGTTTTCATTAACTGATTCTGAATTTTAGCAGTATATTTAGTACAAATTACTGAGCAATTGTATTTTGTCTCCAAAAAATGTTAGGAAAATTTACCAAAGAATATCTGCCCGTCAGAATCATGAGGAACAACAACAACAACAAAAAAATGCTAGCTTATTTTCCATAAAAAATATTATTTGCCCCAGGATTAATATGTTATATTTATAGCTGATACAGACTTTCACACAGATTCCTAAATAAAAGGTTCAAATATGTCTATAAAGAATTTCACAGGAATTATTGCTTCTCACCCTTTATAGTTTCCCCATCACCTTCAGTATCTCTCAGGCCTGGCTGTACCTCTGCAAAGTCCTCAGCCCTCAAACAGACGCCTGATTGCTGTCTCCCAACAGCAATTGCTCTCCAGTTCCTTCCAGCTCCTTCATCCCTGTGTTCCCACTTCCTCAGCACAGCATCTCATTTGTCTTCCCATATCCTTCCCCTGGTCCTACATCCAACACTCGCTTTTTGCAAATCTTCCCGTGGCTTTGTGCTAACCTCCCACTTTCCTGCTTAAGCCTTTGCCTCTGTTTTGGCCCTGCAGTCACAGCATCCCAGCAAACACACACTGGTCAACAAATACACACAAGTAAGAGAGCACAGACTGGGGTTTCCTTTACCCAGAGCTGTGAGTGCTTAAGCAGGCTCAGGCTCGTCCCACACACTCAGTCAAGCAAAATTCAGATATCTGAAAAATTCTGCCTCAGACTGCAGGTACCTCATCTTTGCTACAGCTTAAAATTCAGCATGAAATTCTCCCTGAATTCTGGTTTTCCCACTGGCAGCGTCACATAATGAGTGACGTGAGCCGGGAAGAGGAACATTCAGGCTGTTGATTAGCATCAGTGGTGCAGTGTCCCTTGGACATCCTTACGTAAACAAAGTGTGGGCACACACCAAGCAGCTGTCTGAATGTCCAATAAGGGATACAGTTAAAAGCACTTCAGAAAAAAACTCTGCTCAGAGAAACTATTCCAAAAAGAGAGAGAAGTATGAATTAAATTAAGGACGTTTCATCTGTGAGCACCCAGATCACTGGGTACCATTCTTTCCTACTTAAGTGTTAAGGAAAGGTTTTCAAACCCTTTGAATACCTTGGCTTTGAATATTAATGTTTTTCTCACCTTTCTGTAGTCAAGTTTTCTACGAGTTGTTTAGGGTGAGAATTTAGACCAGCCATGTGTAGATCTATGAACATGTCAGGCCTGAAGAAATTTCTGCTTCTACCATTCCTTCCTCCTGCATAATGCCAAATGATAAGGCATTTGCATTTTAAATACTTGTCATACTGAATTTGCTTTTTCTGCAAGAAGAGGAAGGTGGAGATGGACTGAAGGAAGTGTTCTCTGACTGTCAGACATCTCCCCCACATCCTCTGCTGGGTACCTGACACGTGGCAATCGTGCCTGTTGTATGTCAGACACCTTGTGATGGTAATGCAGCTAAAAAGCAGCTGGCCAAACTAAGAAGCCTCTGCTATTGTGGATCATCGTTCCGAACTTCAGTACAAATGACAATCAATTAATTAACTGCCTATCATTAATTATTAATTGCAATTCATTACAATATTCCATATTCTGGGGGTTCTACAGGCACAGCTTTCAGTTAAGTCAATTTACCAATTTGCAAACTGATTATTTTTTCATGAAGTGTGTTCAATACTCCCAGCATTCATACATCATCCTTCCAGCCAAGCTATTCTGCTGCCATCTATAAATCAAGAACTGATGGGAAAAGAGCTGGTCTGGCAGCAAATGGGGCCCAGAGTTCAGGGAACTGGGGTCACAGTCCTCTTGCAGCTGCCTGGTGCCTGCAGGACTAGAGGCAAAGCCCTGTCACAGGTTCCTGCTCACAATCAGAGGCTCCAGGCTTCATGGTGTTATAACATTTGAGGGGTTTTGAGCTGATCTGGTACAAGGGGGTTATAAGACAGAGACAGAAATTCAAGCATTCTACGTGTTTTCCTGATGACCCTGATTCTCACTCACCTTCTGCTGACGCATCAGAAGAGGCTGAGTGTTGAAGGAGAAGAATACCTTACCCTTTCTTTAGATTGGTGAAAAAGGCTGGCACAAGCTGCACGCAGTAAAGAGTGAGATCCACTGGTTTTAAATCAAAGCCTATATGAATTCCTGTTCCCTTTCACTCAGCAATTTCTACACTCCTTCCATTCACACAACAGGAGCTTCTGAACGTGGGTCAATGCGATGGCCTCATCTGGAGCCACAATAGGCTAAATGATGGAACAGAAAGACTTCTTTCGTAATTGCAAAACCAAAGAATATCTGAAACACTTCTCATTTTCCTCTCTTTTTCTTCTCTAAGGTCTAAAATATTACCCTGGTCACTTTTTTCTAGCTGGTAACTTTTGATTTTACTGAGGAGGGGAATGATCAGATCTCCATTCCTCTGCTTTCATTACATGAGTTTCTCGAGTGCCTAAGCTCTAATGACAGCCCAAATTAAGTTTGTAGAACTTAAAATTCACAAGACATTGTTTGCTTAGCAAATCTGACTGCCCTCCTTCTCCTCCTCCCCTCTGTAAAGGTCAAACTGTTAAATACTATATATTTACACCTCAACTGAGCTCAGTAACTGGAGGCAACTACACTATTGCAGTTCCCCAGAGATCAATTATCTGTGTACCAGAAGAAGACAGAGGTACAGCAGCACCAGGGCCTTCATAAGGGACGAGAACTGATTGAGAGATGCTTTTCTAGCACACACCATAAGCAAAGAGTACCCTCAAGGTCGGCAAAACAGCTTTCTTCTGATGAAAACTTTATTTCTTTATTACATGGTGGCATTCTGCATTTATCTCAAGTAGTCAGAGGTGATTTGGGGCATAATTTGCTTCAAAGCTGGAAGAAATTATTTTAATGTTGGATTTCTAATGAAAATGAAGAAAGAATAGAGGGATTACAGAAGATCTTGGGAGTGTTAAATGCAAATTACTAAATTGATACAATGATAAACAGAACTGTCTTTGTAGACTTCTGTTGGCCATATAATGCAGTGGAGAACATCTGCACTCTGCATATGTGCACACTTTGCTCTTCACTTCCTGGCATTCCTCCAGCTAATATTTTCAAGATGTCCATATTGACCGGTTTTATTCCTTTTTGATAGCAAATCTTCTGCCAGTAACAATACAGTTAATGAATAGGAAAGATTTCTTTTTAAGTATTTGGGATAATGTAGCTTTTCAGATATTATGAAGCCATATTATTTTATAGACTCACTATCTCGGGCTTTCTTTTATGTCCCTTGATTTTGTGTGCATAGCATCCTAGAGCACAACAGCACAAAAGTTCTCTAGAAAACACAGGGAAATCATTACCAGGGGAAAATATCTGGAATAATCCTGTAACTTTTTAATTAAGATTTACACTTTCTATATTTTTGAAGGTTTTGTCTGAAGACTTTGGCAACTGCTGCAGAGACAAAACTGAAATGTATTAAATATGCAAGAAAGTACTAATGTAACATTGAAGTTTGAATAACTAACATTAGAATGTCAGAAAAATGTCAAGAAAAAAATGTTAGATTTCAAGAACAAGCAGCAATCTGTAATACATTTAACAAACAACAACCCAGTACAGCTCCACACCCAGTAATAGCAACGTTTGATGCTGTCTCAGACATTTAAATAAAGCCTATATAATAAAAATTGAACAGAACTATAAAGAATGAAAATTACATGTCCAAATTCCCTGAACTGTTTCGAGATCCCCAGAAGCAGATTCAGTGAATGTCAAGCTTTGTTTAGAGTCTTCTTTTTCACCACACTCAGAAGTTTATTTCACCCTGGTTGATGTCAGGGGTAGCAGTGGCGGCAGAAGGTGACATAATGCTTCAGTAAAGGAGGCATGGATCAAACTGGTAGAACTAGAGATGCCATGTTCCTGATTAGCTCTGGGGGAAATCCCAGTGATATATGGTAGATCTCTCTGAACGTACTCAGGTGCACATCTGAGCTTCATGCGACAGTTATGTAAGGAGTGGAAACAAATTTTTGATCTGCTGAGCTGGAGAAGTGACAGCCACTCTCCAATCATGTTTCAAACGGTGTGAAATAAACAGCCCATTAGCCACCATTGCCAGTTTAAAACCCAGGCTTAGAAGACCTACTCTGAATGCTGTGAGATATAGTATCTCAAGTATTTCTGGTGCCTGGCTGTGACAGGAATCAAGAGATGAGCATGGATGGGACTGAATGTGTCCACCACAACAGACTTTTCCTACAGCAGGACAAGGTTTGCCTGAGTCCCATTTCCACCCTGCATATCAGTTCCTCAGCAAGGGAATTCATCTGATCTCCTCCTCCCAAAGCACAACAGATATCACCTGTCAAACAGAAATAACCAGCTCTGTCTCCTCTGCCCTGCCTACCAGGACAGCGGTGGCAGTGTCCTGTTTCTGAATACAGCTGCTCACAGAAAGCAAAGATGCTCACAAGCTGTACTGCACAAATCCTACAAATGCCACTGCTGTTCTCTGCTACCTGCAGAACAAAATGCTGCAAAATGGATACTCAGGTCCTAGGGAGAAGGTCCTGAACCAGCCACCAGGCCAGTGTGTCTGGAAAGTGCTCCTCTGGCAATCGTTTCCTTCCTCTCTCACCAGAGGAGGGAAATTCAGAGCTCAGCAGCTGGACCTACGAGTTAAACCATCATAAAACCATAGAATGTTAGGGGTCGAAAGGGCCCACTGGAGATCGGTGAGTCCACCCCCCTGCCAAAGCAGGATCACTTAGGGCAGGCCACACAGAACACAGCCAGGCGGCTTTCGAAAATCTCCAGAGGAGACTCCACAACCTCTCAGGGCAGCCTCTTCCAGCTCCATCACCCTCACAGTAAAGAAGTTTCTCCTCATGTTGAGGTGGAACCTTCTATGCTCAAGTTTATACCCATTGTTCCTTGTCCTATTGCTGGGCACTACAGAAAAGAGATTGGCTCCTTCCATTTGACACCCACCCCTCAGGTATTTATAGACATTAGGAAGATCCCCTCGCAGTCTTCTCCTCTCAAGACTAAACAGCCTCAGTTCTCTCAGTCTCTCTTCACAGGGGAGATGCTCAAGTGCCTTGATCATCCTCATAGCTCTCTGCTGGGCAATCTCCAGTAGATCCTTGTCTCTCTCAAACTGGGGAGCACAAAACTGGACACAGTATTCCGGGTGTGGCCTCACTAGGGCAGAGTAAAGGGGGAGGAGACCCTCCCTCACCTGCTGGACACTTTTCTTAATGCACCCCAGGAAGCCATTGGCCTTCCTGGCCACAAGGGCACATTGCTGTCCCATGGAGAGCTTACTATCCACTAGGACTCCAAGGTCATTCTCCGTGGTGCTGCTTTCCAGCAGGACAACCCCTGACCTGTACTGGTGCCTGGTGTTATTCCTCCCCAGATGCAGGACTCTACACTTAAAACAATGTCTGTTTAAAAACACCATGCTTAGCAAGGGTTGAGTGTAGAAGTATTTTAAAATATTATCTGCTCTTTCTGTCTGTTGTCAAAAAGGATTGAGCTGATTCCCTTGCTCCTGCTCCCAATGGTTCCTGGCTGTTTGCTTGCTGCACGCGTTGCTGCTCTGCCCTTTCACAGGAGCACAGAGCTGCCAGGCACTGCCTGCAGCGTTACCAGAGCTCCCTGCCAGCAAAGGTTACTCACACCTGCAAGCTGGGGAGGCTCCCCAAACAAAGGGTGGTAGGGCTATTAATCAGACGCAGCAAACATGGTGGCAGTATCAGGCTTTGGGGTATTTTCACAGAGACAGAGGTAAAATAGAAAAAAAAGTATTTTTTTTAACTGAAATCATATCTTGGGGCCTCAGAAGTAATTTCCTACCTCAGCAGTGCTGGGCAGTCAGAGCAGGAGGCAGCAGTGTCCACTCTCCCAACAGACAG
Organism: Chloroceryle aenea; assembly: GCA_013399075.1. NCBI lineage: Eukaryota > Metazoa > Chordata > Aves > Coraciiformes > Cerylidae > Chloroceryle > Chloroceryle aenea. Next base: position 278,990 of record VWZY01010826.1, read on the forward strand.
TCTGTTATCCTCCTCTATGTCCTGACTTCAGCAAAACCTGCTCCATTAACACAAGGCTACTCTCTGGAACTGTTTTTGTCTTGATTAACTCCATTTATGTAATTTATTTTGGTCCTCTGATTCCTATTAGTGGGATCAATATTAATTTCAGTCAGAACTCTGTGTATTTTCTCTTGCTCCATTCATGCAGATCAGGTGCACTGCATTTCCCCCAGTTGTATTGCTGACAAATTAACCTCAGTCAGGATTACCAAGATCCAGTGAAGAATGATTGCAACCAGTTTTCCCTTTTTATTTTTGGCAGAGTTCAAGTGGTTACCCCCAGCTAAACTTCTGAAGAATTCTAAACACCAGACTTGGGAGCAAACACAAAATAAAACTGGTCATCTCTTGAGAAAACCAGGTCATACCTGAGATAGCTCCTTCCTCTCCAGAGAAAGCACTTGGTGCTGTGGCAGTCGTGCTGTGTGCAGGGATGAAGGACTTGCTCTCCTAGCCAAAGGCTCTGGAGTCAAGGTGGGACTAGGTGTGGAATGGGGGAAAAGAAGAGATGAAAAAAACTATGGCTTCCAGACAGGTAGTAATTTAGAGGAAAGCAGAAAAAAGGTACTTCTAAACCAATGAGCAGGACAGTGAATCATCTGTTCACCGTGGTGGTGTAGAGGGCAAACACCACATGAATAGTAATGTAAAAAGCAGAGAGGGAGACTGCAATAGCAGCAGAGTGCAGAGGAGGATCCTGGACAGCCTCGAAGGCACTGCTCTGAGAGGATGGTGCTGTTAGGAATGTGGATGCTCAGGCAATCAACGCTGATTCCTAATAACATCCAGCAGCTGATGGGTCATTAGCAGGTGGCCCATGCTGGGTTACCATAATGCTGAGTGCTCAGCAATGTAAGAAATGAGCTAAAATTCCGGTCAAATCTGATAAAGGGGTCAAAGGCCAAAAGTATAATATCTCTAGCAACCACTGCAGGGAGCAGCCTGGGGACTAGGTGTTTTTGATTGGCTTTGGGAGTGATTTAGAGTCAAGGTCTGTGCTTTAAAAGGGTCTATGTCATTTGTGCAGTTACAATTAAATGCTGGATTCTCAAATCACCCAAAATTAGTAAATGACCCAGAGGAAGATTCACACTGAGCTAACCCAAGTGAAGCAAGTCTTCTAATTCATTTTAATATTCTATTCAATGATCTGGATGAGGGAACAGAGTGCATTGTCACTAAGTTTGCCGATGACACAAACCTGGGAGGAGTGGTTGACACACCATAAGGTTGTGCTGCCATTCAGAGAGACCTGGACAGGCTGGAGGACTGGGCGGGGAGATATCTTATGAAATTCAACAACGGCATGTGTAGAGTTTTGCACCTGGGAAAGAACAACTCCAAGTGCCAGTACAGGCTGGGGACTGATACGTTGGAGAGCAGCGTAGGGGAAAGGGACCTGGGGGTTCTGGTGGACAGCAGGATGACCATAAGCCAGCAATGTGCCCTTGTGACCAAGAAGGCCAATGGCATCCTGGGGTGGATTAGAAGGGGGGTGGCCAGTAGGTCGAGAGAGGTCCTCCCATCCTTCTACTTGTCCCTGGTGAGGCCACATCTGGAATATTGTGTCCAGTTCTGGACCCCTCAGTTCAAGAAGGACAGGGAACTGCTTGAGAGAGTCCAGCGCAGAGCCACAACGATGATCAAGGGAGCCTTTCATCATCCCTTATGATGAAAGGCTGAGGGAGATGGGGCTCTTTAGCTTGGAGGAGACTGAGGGGTGACCTCATTGATGTTTATAAATACGTAAAGGGTGAGTGTCAAGAGGATGGAGCCAGGCTCTTCTCAGTGATGTCCAGTGATAGGACATGGGGCAATGGATGTAAACTGGAACACAGAAGGTTCCACAAAAACATTAGGAAAAACTTTTTCACTGTGAGGGTCACAGAGCACTGGAACGGGCTGCCCAGAGAGGTTGCTGAGTCTCCTTCTTCTTTGGAACTTTCAAAACCTGCCTGGATGCATTCCTGTGTGACCTACTCTAGGTGATCCTGCTCTGGCAGAGGGGTTGGACTGGATGATCTTTCGAGGTCCCTTCCAACCCTAACATTCTGTGATTCTGTGATTCTGTAATAGCAGCTTTTACAAGAAAGCTGAGTGAATGATGTAAAATGCAAGGCACAGTCTGTTCTTATCAGAATTCAGCATCATTATCATAAAATAAAATGCTAAGTTCATTTTTTTTCCCTCAGCTGTCTTGTTCAACTTCCCTGTGAGCTTAAGCCCTCACCAGAACACTACTGATGCCATCCTCCAGCGACATGGACATAGGGAGCATTGTAGCCCACTGCAGTAGGTTACCACCCTTCACCCCACAGTGACTATTGTGGGCACAAGCCATCTGCAAATTTTATCCTGGCTTAGGTTTCAGAGACAACCTACGACAAAGCACAGCTTCAGGACACCCCCCCACTGCAATAGCAGCACTGCTGCTGCTGGAAGGACTGACAAGGGACATGACATAGCTGCACAAGAAGCAGGATACCAATAGCTTGTGTGACCCCCAATTACTGCTGTTTGAAGCTACACAAGTCTGCTATGGCTCCCAGCTGGGGAGTCTCACCCTCTCAGCCTCTGGCACAAAGACTCTTATCACTTAGGCTGGCTGCTGTCGCTCTCATGCAATGACTGAATGGTGCCAAAACAAATTAACTTCAGACTCTACCAAACACCGGGTTCATTCTCGAGGTCACAAGAAAGTGTGGGTTAAACTCCTATCGCTGAAGTCTGTCTGCCTTTGGGGCCCAGAGGCAGACTATGCAGTCATCTCACCTGCTGCTGGCCGTGGAGGGTATTGTGCTCTCCCATTTGCTGTTCTCCAGTATGTGAGCCAGTATCACCCACCGAGGTGATATCCAGCCTGGGCACACCCATGGGGAGACTGGTGAAGGCTGTGGTGGTCAGAGATACAGGAGCGCAGGGGCCACACTGCCTCTGGTGCTTACACCTCGGGAGGGCTGAGGCTACCAGCCTAGATCAGTGCTTTCAGCTAAAATCTAACTATTAATCCAATGCAGAAAGAGCTTCTTTCTAATTTATTTTAAATTCATGGCTTGAGACCATTGCTGGATGTAGCAAATGAGTGATTTGCATTGCCCAGCAGTTTCAGATTTCAGTGAGATCTCTTCAGGAAAGAGAAGGACCAAGAGGGAATGTGATATTCCTACAATTATTTGGAAGGTGTAACAAAAAGTGATACAGCAACTGCCATCTACTCAAAACAACAGCTCTGCCACATCCTCCCCAACAGACCACACCAGCTGTGACATGAAACTGACCTTGAACATGGGCTGGCATTTGGAGACTCAAGCTGTCTGCTACCAGCACAGCACCCACAGCATCAGCTAAGTCTCTCCTAATCACTTATATCCAGGAAAATCATCTCTGAATACCACTGTAATGCAAGCAGTTAGTAGCATTATTAATGTAACTATTAGTATTATTATCTTAGGCAGTCCATGTAATTAATGATCACTGAAGCATGATGCTGAGAGCTTTTGAAACCCAGTGTTTCCACCGTGGATCACAGTGGTCCGCCTCTTGCAGCTTGCACTGCTGCAGAAAATGAGCTCCACAACTCAGCAGCTCACTGCTTAGTCGCTGCTGCTTCTTTTTCCTGGCAGCCTCAACTGTGCCAATGACTTTAACTGTCAGATCTGTCTGTCTCCCACAAGTTGCACAGCTATAGAGCAAATATTTCCAACCATGTACCACTTCACTGGATTCCTTTGCATTTCTTGCATTAGAATTAGATGATTCCTCAACTCAGGGCTCCCTGATAAACTTCCCACTACTTTGGAAATCTGAGCACTTACTTTTCTTCTATCCTCCCATGAGAATTGTGGATTTTCTTAATTTCAGGACAAGTGAAGAGAAAAAAAAGTGAAAAGAGGAAGAGAGAAAATTTTAATTTTCCTCTTTATGTAGTGGGGGTTTTTCACAGAAGTCTCTTTGTGAAAAAAATTCATCTGCCTGATTAGGTAATGATAAACAAAGACCTCCCCATGAAATTGCTCTGTGCAGAGGAATAAGGCAAAGCAACACAACTGTCCTCAAACCAACAGATCCCACCAACGTTGTTCCCTCCTCTGCCTCCTCCTCCAAACACACCCTGGGATGCAGCAGCCCTCTCAGTGACAGGCACTTTGCACACAGTCGTTCTGCTTTCCAGTGCTCTCCCCTTCAAGTTTGCCTTCAAAATTGTGTGCTGTGTGGAGGAAGGGTGAGTAAGGTGCATATCTTAACCTTCAGTAATAAACCATGTCTGTGATATAGCTGTACCACCATTTCTATTATCATCAAATATGTTTTGATTCAACATCTATTCCATTACAAAGGAATAAGCTAACACTGACTCATGGACAGCCGCTGCAATCACTACATTGCTAATGTTTAGTCACCAAACCTTCTCACAAGAATAACACATCAAAAGCAGATGGGGGAATGTGATCTGAATAGAGAATGCCACGTGCCCAGTCTTGAGAGCTCTGATCTGATCAATGCTGATAGTTATGGAGACTGCTGTGTGGCAGAGCAAAGCTGTGCTTCCCACAGGTATCCAGCACGACACACTCAACTTTTTCTTACTTGATTGAGCACCTTTTGCAGGTACTCAATTTTACTACAAGGGAAGGGGGTTGAGACTGTGCTTTCCTCCACTTCTGAATTACAAACCCCATGGTCGCTTTGTGCTTGCCCACAGAAGTACAGAGACGGTGGCAGCTTCACCTGGCACTAGAGCCAAAGAGCCAGCTACACGTCATAAAGTGCTGCAAAAGGCATGGCAGAGTTCACGTGTTTAGTTCTCAAGTTTTGTGAGACATCAGATGGGCCAGGTACGAATTCCAACATCTGGATAGCACAGAAAGATGGCTTCACCATCTGTGAAACCACAAAAAGCAGAAAAAAATCACTTTTTGGCTGCATACTGCTGGAACATACCAGCCTAGAAAGGATAACATTTGAAGTGTGCCAATCCCTTTGTACATGCCAGTAACAGCTTTGTTACATCTGTAATAAAATACCCATTTGTCTGTGGCTGCAGAACACGGTGCTTCTACAGATCTCACTATTGCCCTCAGCTCTGCAATACTACAACGGATTGTGAGAGTGCTCCTGGCCCTTTCCAGAGCAAAGTCAGCTGTGGAGTTTTTGCTTCACGGACTGATTCGGGCAAAGCACAATTGCTGGTGCTCAGAAGGTCACAGGCAGGTATCACAATATGCAGAGAGATCGAGCTGGGTAAGAATCTTGCTTAGTCAGATCAGTTTAGCATAACCACTTGACTCTCCTGCATTCAATGTCTTAAAGGATTTTTCTGACCTCAAGTCCAGTCTCAGAGTGAGCTCCCTGGTGGGAAGGGAGAGATTGTGTCTTGCCTGGCTTCCCTCTGCTCTGCCTTTCACTTTGCTGCTGAAGAAGAAAAATAGTTTAAAAATCCTGCTTCTTCAAGATTCAGCTTATGTTGCCCTTCTCAAAGTTGTCAATAAATCTGAAATGAGCATAGAAAGGATCTGGGCCACAATTTCTTTCTTATCGCCCACTTTCCAACTATCAAGGTCACTTTTACTGCACAATTCTAAATAAGCGCTGAAGTAGTGACCTGACTGAGCAGTCCTTAGTGGATCCAGTGGCTCCCTTGGCTCTTCTTCCTTTGATTCATGCTAATGAACTATACAGAGTCTGAAACATAAATTGCAAACTTAATTTTTTTGCTAATCCCATGATCAGATTAAAATCTTGGCTTCAAATACACTCAGCCCTTTTGGAATATGGCATTTAAGTCTGGATCAATCACAAATTATTAAAAACTCCCTAAAGCTTTACGCATGTGGGATTTTCTTCCCCCCATTCCATAAATAATGAACTGCAACAATCAGAAGTCCAATGAGCTAAGGTAACATCCTTCTAGAGTAAAAAAACCCATTTATCGCATGCTAAATCCTCTCCCTTTTAAAACCTCACATCATTTTTCACTATCTGCTGTCTGCACAACTTTATCAGCCAAATTATATACATTTTTCCCTTACACACTGAAGGTCTCCCAGAATTACATGAAATACCTAAGATATGAAAGGCTCTATTTACCCTTGTGACACATAAAGCCAAAAAACCATCACAACTTTGAATTAAGTATTTATATCACACAGCACGTATCTGAACTAGTCCCAAAAGACACAGAAGTATGTAGACTCCCATTTTTAAACCTCAGCTTGTTTTTCTGAAGCTTTTGCTTTTCTCTTAGTACTCAGACTGACTGGCCCATTGAACTTTTAGAGATCTGTCTGAAATGAGGTGTGAAGAAAAATATCCTGGAAAAACTCATCATAATCTGTGTGCTGTTACCAGCCCCTTGTGCCATGGGATCACTGTCATCTTTCCTTCTATTGGTGTCACCAAAGTTCACAGTTAACAACTCCCCATTGCTTCAAGAAAGTCCTTGCCCAGCCATGAGGGAGCCTCCCTAAGTGGGTTTACAAGTTAACCCTTTCACCTCTAGCTGGTTATTGACTTCAACTAACAAGTTTATTTTCAAGCTTTTGTAGGAAATATTCTCTTCTGTTATTTATGCAAGATAACTTTACAAAACAGTCTCCTGTCTGTCCTTTTGAAGGCGTGACATTGCTTTTAGAATAAATTCATCTCCTTGGCAGAAAAAAAATCTGATTTCTGTCTAGGATGTCTATATTAGCGTGTGATGTAATCAAGATTTAAATAGAGGTCTCAAGGCTTTTGATTTGCAAAGCTGTACTTTGCGATCCGCTCTTTCCGTATCTGACTGTTCTTCCACGTGAAGAGCATCACCCACAGCAATGTGCAGTGTTACAGGGGCATCTCGCATCCCCCCGTCCCACCTCATGGACCAGGTTCCATCTGGATCAAATGCAGAAGTTTCCCAAACAGGAAGAAAGCAAGATGTGGATCCATCAGGCCAAGGGTAGTTCTCAATTCATCAAATGGGGTGCTCAGATGCAGCTATGAAGCCAGTTGAACTTAGAGGACAGATGTCTTCAGGTTTATAAATGCTCTTTCTGTGGCTTCAGGTGTAAAAAGTTGCAAGTTGAGATCCAGGCAACAATATCAGTTCAAACTAGGTGCCATCTTTGGTTTGTTTCCTTCTGGAAATTTCAGTGCAAAGCCAAGACAGCTGCATATCCCAGAAGGAGAAGATCTTTTGAATATGATTCCACCTCTGCAGGGATCGGAGACCTCAGCTGCCCTTGCAGAGTCTTGTGTGGTGAATATGCAGAATCTGCAGCTTCTGCAACCTTTGTAGTGTCTGTCCTGACAGTTAAACAACATCACCCCTTCTCCTAAGAAAATTTGTCAATGAAAGATGAGAGCCTACATTTCAACTTGAAAAATTAATGCCCCACAAGTAACAACTGAGAGCTCACAACTTGGAAAGGTGAAGCAGCAAAACAGTTTGCATCTGAAGGAACAGTCTTTTCAAATATATTTCTGTCTTGGAACAACTCATATCTTTTTGAAACTTGTAACTGCAGTAAGCTCCCAAGTCCCCTGTGTTCATAACTGTTAAAAAGGAGACACATTTGGAGAACAAGCTTCTGTACTGAGCTCCTAAGATATCTAATAGATGCCAGGACATGTGGTCTCCTTAAATCTGGATGAATGATGTTACTTAGATCTCTTCTTGCCAGGAATGCCTGCTGGGAACCTGTGCCTGCACTGCACATCAGTTTCAGGAGCATTTAAACATAACAGAAAAAAAAAAAAAAACAAAACATAGGAAAAGTTGCATGGGATGATTTGAAGATCATTCAAAGACACAGAATCATGTGTCTAGATGCCAAAGGTAGAGTGCAAGTGTAAGACAACCATATAGTGAGTGATACTTTCCTATCGTATCTCCTGATTCACCAGTAGCTCAGTCTTCCAGAGCCAGAGGTGCTATACACATGCTCAGTGGCCTTGGCTAGACCAGCCTTCCATTGCCATGCCTAACTGCTCTGAGAATTTACCTACCTGCTCTGACACATTATTAACTTTCAATATCCACAATGAGAACTGGCAGTTTCACAGCTCAGCTGAACTGCCGTGTGAAGAACCTCCTTTTAGTTGTCCTAAATCTTGCATGTTACCACTTTACATGAAAGTAGTTTGTTCTCACACTAAGTTCCAATGTCCTTTCTTGAAGCTACTCATGATGTCGCACATTTCAGTCATACCCCACACCTCAGCCATCTCTCTGCTGTCATGAAAAGTATGAATCCATTTCTCCATTCTCACACATTCTCACTTTCAGCACTGAAAGTTTGTGCTTTTTGCCACTGTACCATTCCTTTTGAAAATGGGGGGACAGGAGGGAATCACAACTGGACAAGAAAGTGTTTAAAATGTGGGTGCACAACAAACTTATACAGTCTCATAGCAATGTTTTCTGCTTTATTCTCCAGTCCTTTCCTAGTAATTCCTCCCATTCCAGATGGGGTTTTGGTTTGTTTTGCTTTGCTGCTGAACTGACAATATAATGGATAGTTCTATAAAACCACTCAGGAAAGAGATCTTGGAGTTAATAGCTAGTTCAAAGACTATCACTGAGTGTGTTTTCCCTCCCATGTGCATCACTACACATTTATCAACAATGAATTTCGTCTGCCATTTTGTCAAAGTGTTTGACAATATGAGCTTGGGGATCCATTCCTGCAAACTCGCCTTGCCCTGCAGGGTTTGCTCTGCTGAATTCACCAGCAGGCTGCTTGGAGCCCTCACATAGGCAAGGGAGGAACATATCTGCTTGCAAACTGCACCAACACAGAATTCTAGTTAAAGAAAAACATCACCTAAAAGCAGAGATAGAGTGGGGCTGCCCTTCAAAGTCATGGGAAGGAACTGGTTGGTTCATTCCACGTTCTGTACTCTCAGTATGGGAGCATGGGGACTCGGAAAGCACGTGGTCCCAAATCAACACTGCTTTTACAACCTTCAAATCACAGTTCAGATACACATTAAGACAGAATACAGACAAGCCCTCAAAGAGGCAATGTATCATTGACATGGTTTGATGTACAGAGTAGGCTGCTTTTCCTACTCAGAGCATTTCCTCTGTGACAGCTGAACACCCAACACCCCCCACCCCAGCCTAAAAAGAAATCAAAAGTGACTCTAATGGTTAATCTGCTTCTCAAAAAGATACTTGCTTTCTCCTTTACAAAAAGAGAATGCCCCGTGTTTCTGCTGAAGGCAAGTACAACTCATGTGAGAGACAGCTGCTTTTGGAATGTTGATTTAGACAAATACCTCCGAGAGAGGCGTTATCTCAAAGCAGTGAATAAACCACAGTTATGAGCCTCTATAAAATACAAAAAAGCCTGCAGTCCGGGAAGTGGGTGTTCAGTCATGTCACAGCTCCCTGGTCTCCAACATAACGGAGTTGTTAGTCATGAAAGATAATGTCTTCAAACAAACAAAATTCAGGAATTAAGCTTTGCTTCAAAGCCTACCGACATGAACAGAGAAACTGGGTTTGATTTTGGCAGAACATGGGTGGTTCAAGCTCTTAAATTCGTATTGTGGCAGTTGTAGGAAGAGGTCTTATCTTAAACATGTCAGATATCTGCTCTGTGAGGTAAACTATGGCAAACTTGTTTGTTTAATGATAAGACTGACTAAGACCTCAAATTTTATCCCATAGGTAGTCTGGGTTATCCTTCCTGCAGGAAAAAGTCACAGCAGTAGATATACAAGAAGCATATGACCTTATCAAGGGCTGAGTCACCACGGATGCAGAGAACCCTTAGTTGTGAAGTATTCAAATCTTGGGTGAAATCCCACGGTTTCCTCTGAGAGAAGGAGACGGTGTTATCTTTACCTCATCACAATCGCTCAGCTGACTGCAGAGGTGCTGCTGCCAAATTCACACTGAGAAGCATCTGTCTATACAAGGGTGTGCACACCTGTAAATTCAGAAGCAGGGCTTGATTTCTGGGAATTCAGACTTTCCCAGAATCTAACAAGGGGAAAGCTTCACAGACACTGACCAGTGTCTAATTATTTTTTTTTCTACTGTGAACATCTTCAGTCAGCAATATACGGGATAATAAAATGCAGCAAGAGTATGGCTTTCAAGAAAAAGAATACTATAGCTCCCTCATATGGCATGATTCGTATCTTTTTGCACAATCGTTTTTAGAAGTAACCATCCCATTCTAATATTTCCTTATTTTTTTTCATTTAGTCAATTAGTCAATCTGCAGTGACAGCCTCAGGGAAGCTGCACTCTTTTCGTGCCCTGCAATTCCGTTACCCCTTAGAGATGTCTGACCACATGAATGCTGGCAATGATATAAATTACATCATGAAAAAACAAAGATACAACTCATAAATCAGGCAGAATAATTTATGATCTTTCCAAACACAATAATCTATCTTGTAATAACTGTCTTCATGAAATGTCATCTAGGGGTTGGATGGCCCAGTTCAAGACCACTTTGGAAAGAGACCAAAGGCAAGGAGACTGGCACCTTTGCCTTGTGAGCTTTGTCAATACAAAGGGTAATGGGTTTCATGGAGTCTCCCTGACACTTCTTGCTTTCAGAACTACCTTTCCCATACCCTTGATCTTCTCCTTAATCCCTTCAATGCCAAGAGTTGTTATGCTGTCCTTCACAGCACGTTCTTGAATGACAGTAGACAAGATATCACTACAGGCAATAAGGCTGATAGCTTTATGTGAAAAGGGCCATTAAATCACCATTTAAAAAATAATTTTTAACCTACACTGTTGGGGTCACTAATTAAAAATCAATTCCTTTTTGTATTGCAAATCTGACAGTAATTCTGCCTCCAATGGATACAGCAAGATTAACAGCACATCAGGTAAATGCAGCTGGGAAATGACATTTTCATTAGTGATTTATAGGGTGTGAAATTTCCACTGTGGTGAAATATTCACGAACAATGCAGGTCAGAACGTCTCCATAAATATCTACATCACTAATTATTGCTGGAGCCCACACTGGATTAAATGTTCACAAAGCAAAGCATTCACAAGCCACAGGAGAATTATCTAGGACGAGACTTTTAGAGAGAAACCAAAATACACAAAACCAAATAAACAGCAAAGAGGTTTTCTGCTAATCACAGCATATCACCCTTTCCATCCTGGAGAAAAAAAAGAAACAAAACAGAAGAAAGAAGAGCAAAGCAATATGGTCTCTACTGGCTGTTTGTTCTCCTACAGAAGAGTAACAGAGACTGATCATGAGCCTGAAGACCAAGCAGTAGAAAAGATCCACACCCCTTTGGGTGAGAGCAAAATGTGACCAGGTGAGCAGTAGGCAGGGCTGTGTGACCACCCAGGGGCCGGCACTTGAGCGGATTTCACTTGCTTTGTTAGCAGCTCAGACTTACCAGCGATGCCAGGGCTGGGTCTCCTCAACCCTGTCCCCTCTCACGCTGCTCCTGCTCTATCTAATGACACCTGCACCAACTGCAGAGCAGAGCCTGCCTCCTTTTAGCACACGGCTTCAATTAGTTCTTGCTGCTGTACTGAAGTACGAGACCAGTGAATTGTCACAACACTCAGAACGGTTCAGCCAGGCAATACAAACCGACCTCCAGCTTTTTCAGTGAACCTCTCCATAATTGGCAAACTCAGCAGAGCAGGAGGTAGTAATTGGAACAGACCATGTATTTTCATCAGGTAGAAAAGGTTTCTGCTCTTGGCATCATCAGCAATTGGTATATGAGCATGTGCTGGCTACCTCTCAGAGAGCTAATTCAAGGCCTTTCAAGGCCTTCAGAATCTGCAAAAATAAATTTAAGCCACATTGGGTTCTAGCCACTGATACTTTGATGTTTTTTTCCTTTCAGTTAGATCACATCATAGATCTGCATTAAAGCACAATCACTCACAGAGAACAAACACACTCTCTGGTGGGACAGACTGGAGAGGAGGTCACCCAGGAGCCCTCAAGTTGGGATGGAGACCTCAGAAACCACTTCTGCCACTGACAGACAGGTAACATGGTGCCCCAGACATAAACACATTTTGCCTTAACATGAACATTTGTGGGCAGAAAGATCTGCACTGCTGATTAAACAGGATTTTATTCTTCCCTTTTGTCCAAATCTTCCACAGGACAAATTGCTAAACCCAGTGTAATTTATGTGTCAACTTCGGTACTCAGACACACCAAATGTTCTCTCGTGCTCTGGACTTTCAAACTGGTATGGCTTCAGTAGTATTCATTTTCAGTGGAATGAGCTGCACTGTGTAACAAGTCCCAGAGCAGGAGAATAAATAGATGGCCATAATTAATAATCTGTTAGGTCCTCCCTGGCATTTGACAGCCCCTGAATGCAATATACAGACATTTATCAGGAAGCACAATCCTTAAAGTACTTCCATGTTTTGTAGCTTCGAAGCTGCAAACTCTTTAAAAATAGCATTATGAAATCCAATTTTGCACAGCTTGAACTAAACAGAAGAAACTAAAGAAGCCAATGAAAATGCAAAAGCAGCAAGCTTAAGTGAATTGAGCCCCAGAAGCTGTTGGAAGATAATGGCTTTGGGAGTAATCCATTCTGGTCACTGCCAGCTGTACACTGAGGTTTCTACACCTCTTTCCAAGTTCATTGTTAAAGCCTCACTACATACTACTAACGTTGCTGTTGCTGACTAAAATGCTTAGCAATGACACAAACATCACTCAAAATCAAATTATCAGATGTACAGACAACATACTCTAGAATTTAATAGTGTGTTAAATGGTTGTAGGGAAATGTTCTGTGAAGTTAGTGAAGCAGCAGCAAAAACTAATTCAATTCTCAAATGAGTAAAAGTGAGAAACTGTTCTTATAAAACCAATATTGTAAAAATACATGCTGGAGCACACTGCTGAATTCTAGGGAAGGGAGAAGGATTTTCTTCCCCTAGCAATAAATATCTAATTTTGGTGACTGATGTAGTCCACCTTGAACCAAAACTGTACTGTGTGCCTGGAAAAACAGTGTCCAAAATAATCTCATGAGCAATGTTGTAGGCTCAAAATATCACCATGATTCAAAATTATTTATCATTGATGACTATCCAATGAACATATGGATCTCAAATTAAATGGAAGTCATCTTAAATGTCTGGAAACTACTAAAGAGCAAGAGCAGAGTCTTTCTCTTACTGCCTGGAGCAAACAGCACCCTGACATAAAAATTGTCCTGAACATGAAGGGTTTCAATATTGGCCTTAATTAGGTAAATATACACCACTCATCACTTAGATTTATCAGCCTTGTGCTGGCAGTATGTCCCAGGTGAGCTGCCAGGTAGGAGAGAAACCCACAGCCATTACCTCTACCAAAAAACTCACAGCAACAAGAGAGAGTTTTCACAGTCCATCATGGGAAAGTCAAAATCAGCCACATTGCCATGTCAGCTCCAAACTTCTTCAGTTATAACAACCATAATAGTTTCTGTTTCCTTCCATTGCTTGAAAGTTAGAACTTGTTTATGCTCAGTAGGAGTGTCCTTTGAATAACAGCTCTTACCTGTCCTTCCCCATTACCATCTCATAGGATCAATAGCAGGGCTGTTTACAGAAAAGTCACGGTGGATGTGGGCAGTTCAGTCTTTGCAAAGTAGATTTAGTTTTGACTGTTTAACATTATCGAGGATTGTCTCAGGTTGAATACCAGTGCCCGAGACTGTACATCAAGGATTTCTTCCTTCCATCTCTGTTGGTGCTCATGTTTTATACATACATGTGTATAATGACTTAATGTTTCTTCTTTCTTACTCATTACTTGAAACATTTCTAGTATATAATATTACTTCACTTGAAACTCTGGAATCCAATATTCAGATTTTACAGTGAAGTCACATCATGAGAATTTTTCTGTCTTTTATAATATTGCTCCAAATCCACAGCAGTCTTAATCAAGCCAGACCATTTCCTTTAACTCCTATTTTGGACTCCAAGGGCTGAACTGTTTAAACAGTCGAAGGACTAAGAGTAAGCTTGTGATACTCGCTTTACCTTTCGGATTGTGTTTCTGGAACCGCTGAGCACCCCTCACCCATAACAACTGTCAGCAGTATGAAGTATTGCAAATACTTGCTTTTACTCAGAAATTCTTACTTTTTGTACCTGCAAATAAGACAGACGCACAGACACGGTGTTTTCCTTTCCTCCAAATTTAACATTAAATCTCACTAAAAAAAGCTCACAGAGATGAATAAGGAATGGACCCCAGATGCCCATGCTGATCCGTGATGCCCCTGTAGTCAAAGAACAGTTCTCGTGAGTGTTGCTGGTTTTTGAGGCAAGATGGCTGCAAGCTACTGAGCCGGGTGTGGTGAACTGAAAAGAAGTGATCATTTCTAGATTCTTTACAGAACAAACTACTCAAATCAGGAAAATCAGCAAGGAGCAGATGCTAATCCTCATTAGGTTTCACCATCTGATCATGTGATTAACAAATGTAAAGAACCACAAGTGGAAGTGATAAGGAGATAACTAAGCAGCCAGGTGCAAAGTGTCTGTGCCACTTCTGTCCCCTTCCCACCCATGCATTTAATATGTTTTAATAAAAGACATGCCAAAAAATAAGAACACAAAACTTGTTATAAACAAGAAAGCACACTATGGTCAAACTTTATGCCTCTTATAACTTGTTTTTTTATTAATGTTTTCTTTACAATGCTCAGCCTGTCCTTAAAGCATTGAGCAAGTCACAGCAGTTGCGGTGCTGCTCTGTGTTGGTAAGAGCAGCTGCTGCAGCGTTCCCTGCCTGTTATAGAAATGGAGTTTTATAAACAAATAAAAATGGCAAAAAAGCTATAAAGTTCCACAAATCCGTGCTCCCTACTTTATACAGATTTGTTTCCTGTGAACAGGCACGCACCACCAGAAATCTCACTCCTCTTTCGGCATTCATCCAAGGCTGCAGATCTGATGCTCTGGGCTGAACAGCCCGCCACCAATTCACCTGCAGGTCCCTGCACTAAATGGAAGGCAGCACCCATGAGAAGAACTGTCTTGACCTGGACCTGATGGACTACTGTGGATTGGTAGCCCTGCTTCTCGTCTCTGTTCTCCCACTGCTCTGCAGTCAGTGTGCTGCAGAGGCGGCCAGTGTGCTGGCATGTGTGAATCAGGACTGCTTCAGTTGAAAAGAGAGTCTTTTATAAAGTCAGGAAGACAACTGCAGTAGTCACATCTTCTGCCACAGACAGAATCCTTCAACACCTGACATGGTCAGAATGTGACCCCAAGTTCCAAGTATCATATTGATTTTATAATTGATTATATTCTCGGGGTCAGTATCTGGAAACCAGTACGACATAATTTTTTCAACTGATTTGTCTCCCTGGACAGCTGCTGCTTACAACCTCTGACTTTCCAATAGATGATGACAGCAGAGTGAACGATGGCTCAACTATTGCAATCATTCACTACCACCCCGTGGGCTGCAATCCAAAACTTTCCAATACTTCATTTTTTCCATACAGTAAATCATTATTGGGAAGAAAGTCTCCAAAATTCCACTACTGTGAGCGCACTTCATTGCTAGCCAAAATGTTGCAAGGCGATTCAAGGTGAAACAACACGCACTCCCACTGCTGACCACCTATCCCTCTGCTCAGCAGAGGTTAATCTGAAGATACTTCTCCCACTGGCAGCTCAATACTTCCAATACCTTGATATTTTAAAGCCTTTTTTTCCCCAAGGTATTTACTGCCTTGTAACCATACAGCTAAGAATCCAAATTCCAGTAAAATCAATGAGAGTCTTCCCACTGATTTAACCCCAGAGAGATTTGGCAAGCCAAGCACACAGAAGTATGGTCCTTCTTACAACCTGAAAGCCAATTACCAGTTGTTAAGGTACATTTACTAGCCACAGCCACCAGGAAAAGCAGTGTGGCCGAGGATGTGGCATTGCCATTGCCCCATGCAGGGATGTGTGCACGAGGTGCAGCATCGCACATCAGGCGCAAACGACTGCCTGCCTGCAAGCGTGTTACCTCTCCCTGCTCACACCTCCCAGGGAAATCCATATGGGCAGTTCCCTTGAGTCACCTTCACAAATATGCCACTGCCAGAGCAGGGTGCTGCACAGCCCCAGAGCAAGCAAGTGCAAACACCACCACTCAGGAGGGAGGGAAGAATGAAAGAGAGAAAAAACATCAGTGAAACACTGGGGAGAGCTACGGCATGAACCGATGCAAAGAACAAAACTCCCTTATGACTGGCCTTCAAAATCCCTGCAGCTGCAGGACATGCAACAGCAGTATCCCTCCTCCCCTCCCAGTATGCCTGCAGCATGCTGGAAGGAAC
Source organism: Chloroceryle aenea (assembly GCA_013399075.1). Taxonomy (NCBI): domain Eukaryota; kingdom Metazoa; phylum Chordata; class Aves; order Coraciiformes; family Cerylidae; genus Chloroceryle; species Chloroceryle aenea. The sequence goes on from VWZY01010826.1 coordinate 295,331, forward strand.
TGGTATTGCCACTCACTGGCAAGAATGCCTAATTTAGTGAGTCTTACTTGTTCAGAGATCTCAGGAGGCCTTGAAGACGATGACTTCACTTGGCAGGGAGTCTTGCCCTCCAAGTGCACCTCTGCATGTGAGAAGGCCCCAGACTGGTAGTTCCCTTCCAGAGCACTGACTCCTCCCCAGAAAGGGGACAGGTTTCTCCAAGTACAGAAACATCACTTTCCTATTTTGAGTAAACACCACCACCCTAACTGGCTTTAATGTTTGATGATTTCTTCAGATGTTACCACTTCACTTTAGCTGGCAATCATTTTGCTGTGATTAACTACTGGTTTCAAAAGTACCAACTTTCTATTTTCTGGCCTTTATGATAAAGAGCTTTAAAATCATAAAACTCAGCATTTTATTTGCAGTAGGACAGAACTCCAGTTATAGTCTTCCAGTGCAAAACACATTATACAGACCTACTAGAAACCAATTCTTGCTCCGAAGAGTTTACAATTTAAATCTGTGATTGAACACTTGTTCACATCCTTATCTTGAGGGAGGTAGGTTGTTCCAAAGACTCCGAAGTGATTATTCATCCTATTCATGAATTCAAGCGCATGCATATATATTTGCACAACTGGAAAAGGCCACAAGTGCTGGAATAACAGCGGGTGGATATAAAGAGAGATAATTGTGACTAATGCAATAAGCAGTGGCTACAGAAGAGTAGCTGCCTTGCTGTTGCTGAATATTTTATTGGCAGTATGCTTGGGGCAAAAATCAAGGAGAGATTTGAAAAAGGACAGCGTAATGTTTTGACAGTGCAGTGTTTTGTAGGCTTTTAGGAGAGCTTTTTTTGTGCATTATTACAGGAAAAAAGCATGAAAATGTCTGATGGAGATTGGATTAATGACTTAATTTCTAGGAAGTATTAAATTACCTAGCACACTGTAGACAAATTGATAATTTAAGTAATATGACATTAGCAATTTCCACAAAGCTTAGAGAAAGAGTCTAGACAAGAATGACATTCAAAACCAAGGTTCACACTTCAGAAGCACAGCCTGTAATAGGATCCACTGCACAGAGGTGTCATCAGTTTTCCTGCTTGCTCTGACTCCCCTTTCCTACAGACAGGAGTCAGAGTGGCTGAACAGTGGGGCTGGGAAGTACCAGCCCAGGGGAACCGCACTGCTGCTGCAGGTGAATGCAATCCCACTCCACTGCACTGGCTGTGGATTATACAGCACCATGAACTGGGCAGCACCCTTTTGCAACCCCATCCATCACTGAAATGCATTAGAGAGATGGAAGTCAAAAAACAGTATCAAAATCTCTTTCTGCTGAATGATGTTATGGACTGTGGATTTCCTTCAGATGTGTCAGTATTTTACTTTTAGAGGGAAGCTTCACTGCTGTGGCTAAAAGAAATGTTGTAAGCAATAAAAATATTACAAGGCTACAAAGAGCCATTTCTCAGCTTGCAGAAGCTGGACAGCTGAGATCTGCAGGCACAGGATGGGAGTAGTGGTTAGCTCAGAATTACTTCAGACTCAGGGGAGGGGATAGGTTTTCCTATTTTCTTCTCTGCTGTACTGTCTATTAAACATTCACATTCTAAAATTTGCTTTACTTTCCAGTTACCTAATTTATAACCCTCTATTTTTATCTAATATTTGAGGTTCTCTCATTTTTCAGGCCATCAAGAGGTACGCACATTGTTTAATAGGTCTTCTGGGATTTGTAGCTGTAAATTTTGTCCACAGAAACCTGCAATGGGGTGATGAGCACCACAGATAAGGGGGTCTATTTATCCTACAAAGATCAGAAGACAAGCTAGAAAGAGCATATGAGTAGCATACAGGAATTATCACATTAGCACAACTCTTCCTTCAGGGTCTATGAGAAGGTCACAACCTGCCTCTGACTGCTCTGTGACACCATGCGGCTGCTTAGAGAGCGTGGCACTGTTCAAAGCAGACACGGGACAGAGTTTAGCTGTAAGCCATCAAAACCTAAGATGAAGTCCTACCATCAGAACACAAACTGAATCAGGCACTGTCTTTATGCAGAAAAATCTATTTGGCCAATCAGTGTGCCCTGGGTACCTGTTGAGTGTGTTGGAAGGCAGCCTGTCCTGTGTTTGCAGCGACAGATGAAGTTCTGAAAAGTTGACTGTCTGAATAGATGATTCAGTTACTTCACAGTAAGTGCAATAAGAGCCCCACAGCACAGCCATGCCAGGGAGCTGGGGAGCACGAGGAGATTTCAGCACTGCAGATGCTGTAGCAGGATATACTGCAGCGCTGTCATGGAGAGTTGCTGCCAGGCAGGGCTGAAAGCTACAAACAATACAACAGAAGGAAAGAGATAATAAATACTGGGTAGAGAAGAATTTCCAATGTTGGTTAGCTGCTGAAAAAAGGCATCAGGACTGTTGGTCTCTAATGTCTTCATAGTCAGCTGTGGCTCTGCAGTGCCGTTCAAGAGTTGCTGATACAATTTATTTTAAAATACTCTGAATATAATGCTAAAAATAATGGAAAACAGAGTTATCCACGAGGAGTGCCCCTTCTAATAATCTTTAAACCACATTTACACTTAATGCCACTTTTTTAAACTTCTGCAAAATGCACTCGAGCAATGGATTCTGTGCAGCAGGGAGGTATTAATTTAGCACGTTAGCGCAAATCTGGTTTTGCTCAGTTAACTTTAGGCTATTGCTGTTTTATTATGTGAATAAATTAGTCAGGTCCTATTTATTACACATCTTTATTTGGCTTTACATCTTCTGAGAACCAAGGGTGAACAGAGGCAGCTGAGGCTCAGAGACATGGTGAACTGTTAACACATCAAGACGTTTAACTCTGTTCTGATCCACTGGCCAAAACCATGAACACCACGAGCTGCATTTTATCTTCTAGGGAATTTGTGGTGTGCAGGGGGAGGCCAGCTGCCTGCTCATGAGCTGACTGATCCCACAGGAACACAGCATCTTACTGTAATGGTTCTTACTGGTTTGACAAGGTCTTTTCAGCATGAAGACCAAATCAATATCCCAAATGGAAGAAAATCTTTGGGAGCTCTACATGAAAGAAGTGTAATACCTCACTTGGTATTCCCAGCCAAAACTAGGACAGCAACATTAAATAAACACACCTTTAAATGGTGATGGAGCCACTGACTTTGCTCATTCTTTAAAAAAACCTGCCAAGTTCAGCAGCATTACTTCTCTCTCCCTTGACCTAGAAGTAATTTTACATCCCAGCCTTTGTCTGTTCCACATTGGAAATGGAAGTAATATCAAAGTATTTGGGTGCCAGCAGCACATCAGCAGTAATGTGATTCAAGCATCTCCTAGCAACAAAGAAAGGTTGGTTATCCCCAGAACCACTGTATTAATTTTGACAAGGAGCTGCACTAAAGCTGAGGGTCTGGGTATGCCAGAATGTTAGGGGACAAGAGCAGCCCCACAGCAATGCAACCTGGTCATCTCCTGGCAACACCACCCCCTTCCTTTTTTGCCTTCTTCCCCAGATTTTAGTGTTAAGTTCTAAATGAGCTCGTAGCCTGGCACATCTGAGTGTGTGAAAGTCTGCCTGTCTGTAAGGAGGTGTTGAGCCCTTGCTCTGCATTAGACCACCTGAAACTGGTGGTGCTTCAGTGCCATACCCAGTGTCGGTTCCAACTAGCTCACATTCAGCCAAGAAGTCCTCCCTCTGCCCTCACTTCTGCAGCGGCCCCATGGAAATGCAGCCTGAGTACAGGAACAACATCACACCTCAGGTCCTACTCACTGCCCTGAGCAGCTCAGCTTAACTGGTGTCACACTGGGTACCAACACAGCAGCATTTCAGTCCAGCTTTAGATCAGAAACCCGCGGAAAGCTGACACAGAACAATGCGAGAGGAATGGCAGAGAGGTAGGAAATTCAATGACAAGAGACTCCAAGTCCATGGATTCAGCAATGCAAACTCAGGATAAAAGGTCTGTTCAAGACTTCTGGCTTTCCCACTGACTTCCAGCACACTCCAGAGCAGAGTACCAAAACCTTCTGTGCATCTTTTTATGCAAATATGAAATGGTTTAACATTTTCTCGAGCGGTAGCAGCAGGTAATGGCAGATTGGAAGAACACAGACAACTACAACATAAGTTCCATCTAAAAATGTGGAGTCTTCTGCAGTGCCAGAGCTCAAAGCTGAAATCCACAGGATGCTTTTCCCTTTGCTTCTTTGACAATGAATCTCCTGCTTTTTACACCTTGCAGCATTTCACTGATCATACTGGTAGCAGGTAGATAAGAAAGCAAGGAATAGTATAAATGTACTTTTAAAATTACATTCCTTTATAAAGTCAATTAAATATGAGAAATACATTTTCTTCTTGTATCGTCTGGAGAAAAAAGAATAATTAAAAAAAAAACTTGGAAAAACATTCCTAATTCCTCAAATTCTGAGCTTTCATTAGAAGCCCTAAGTAAATAATTTCACCTGTTTTGTAACCCCTACCATATAAACAAGCAACAAGCCTGCTCTTGTACAAAACCTGCACTGCAGCAGCTGCTAAATCCCTCTCCTCGAAGAACTCTGGCTGCCGTAGCAAAGCAATTGTTTTTAAATGCTGCTCTATATCTAGCAAAACTAAGCTAAAGATTAATGGTTTACAGTTTTCATTTGTATTTCCACTAGAAACAAGAAAAGCAGCCAAGCAAATATCCAATTACCTGTGTGCATGGCTGTCCCCTGGTCTGGTACAGTATGACTAAGAAAGTGTGTTCTGTCTTTCAAAAAAAAGGAAGAAAATGTCCTGCAATAAACCTGCTTTTACTCCTTTGAATCTTGGCTGTCATAAATTTTCAAGCCAACATCTTCTCTGATGAGATCGTTTCTTCTCTTTGTAGGAAATAAACCCTGGGATGAGGATATTATACACCCATCTTTTCCACAGGGTACAGTAACTAACTGGGTATCTCCTTCTTTGTTCTACTTAGCAAGTGCTAATGAATAATATATATAAATACTATCACTTTTTTATATAAAAGAAGCTGAATTCAGTGGTGATCCGAAGACTTGGTCTCCCTGGCCTGCCAGCCAGTTGGGATTTGGACAGGAACACTGTGTCTGGGGTCATTTCAAGGTTTAAAGGAAAATTTCAAGACTCAAAACAAAAAGACTGCTTGAAGCAACTGTTCACGCTTGAGATGTGTCTCTGCTTGCGTGACCGGGCCTGGGCACAGCGATTTCCTTCCAGTTGACATTTTGCTATTGTTTTGCATAAGAGACCAAGCTGGAAAAACCACAGTGCACACAGGTGAGACTTTGGATATTTGGGGAACATTTTAACAACTTTTTTCACTTTATACTCTTACTCATGAAATTCATAAAGGGCATTTCAAGGACTGTTTCATTCAACACAAGTCAGGTAAAAGAACACTTCCTTTCCAATGAGGATGAGAGCAGTTACTTAATAGAAAAGGGAAATTTCATACAAACATCATGGTGAGAATCAAGCACAAATATCCCGTCCAAACAGAAGTGCCATTTACATACCTGCCTTGCAACAAACTCAAGAGGCATTTGGCCAAAACCAGTTATCAGAGAACAATACAGGACCTTCGATGGCCCATTCCTAACCAATCTGGCCAAGAGGAAAAATAGGTAACCAAACCACAACCAAGTGCAAAGCTTTGCATAAAATTTCCTAGCCTGAACGAAAAGTATGGGTCACAAGAGATGTGAGCCCTGGATGAAAGTGCAGCAGTGGCAGCTCTGTCCTTTTTCATAGCAAAACTACCTAAACAATTCCAACATAACTTTTGTATATATCCCCCCCCTACTGGCACTGAACTGCCAGAAACACTGAAACGTTATAAAACTGACTTGCACCACCACTATGATCAGCCTACCTGCAACCCGTATCATACAGTTGACTTTGCAGTTACCCAGGCATCCTCCCCTCCTGCAGCTCAGCTGGCCCACACCAGTGTTTCTGAGCAACCAGAAACGCCGTAAGAAATGGTTCTGCAAGTTTATGGAATAGAGGCTCTATTTTTAAAAAACATTTATGCAGTAGATTCTCATATCTTCAGAATTTAAAACAATCTCAAAATCTCATTTCTTGGCATTTATAGTTGAAAACAGAGATGTGCTATAAAATTATAATAAAACAACATTTTTCACTGAATCCTAAATCATTAAATGCATTGCTTTTAAGGGATATTTTAAACACCAACTAAGAAAATAGATAAAAACTTGCTCGAGCCAGAGCTTTGAAGAGCCTCTCCTCAAGGAGAAAGGGTGCCCCAGGTCCGTGCTTCTCTCCAGTCACTCTCCAGAAGCACAAAAGTATCTTCTTCTACTCAAAGGGCTCGTTTGAAAGCTGTGTCTTAGTCTAGCAGAAGTTTCCAACACCTTACACAGTGCTTCTGAGAGAGAGATTGATAAAGGCAGTGGGAACAACACAGAAAATGCAGTTTAAAAGATGAATCAGGGATCAAGTTCCTGGGCCAGACTGCCTTTTCTTGCCTAGGGATTGCCCTGGTCCTGACAGCCTCACAAACACCAGTGGAAACAACACATCAAAACTAAAGTTTTGCCTTAAAAAAGGAAGCAAAGAACTTCTGTACAAATACTGAATTCCACAAACAGGTTTCTGGTTTATTAACGGCTTCAAAAAGTCATTTTGCAGCAAGTGTGTTGCATTAGCTCAGAATATCATCTGTCACACTGGACAATACCAGTACTGGTATTGACTTTTCCCCTGCTGCTCATTGTAGGTATGAATAAGCTGTTAACTTGTCCTATTTAAGTGTTGCTCCTGCTTTTACTCCACAAGCACCAGTAAATAAAGATGTGCATAAATATGTACTTTTTTTTTAATACATATAAAAATACATTTTGCAGGCAGATGAATGTAAAACACAGCAGGGGGTCTCTTATTGCACTTAATGTGAACTGGATCATCTATTCAGACAGTCAACTTTTCAGAACTTCAGCAATTACATCTATAGACAATTAGTATGCAAAGCATACTCCTATCTGAGTACTTCAGTAGATCTCGATTCAAGCACTTGGGTATCTACTCCCAAATTCTGTGAGTGTGTGCAAGGGCAGCTGTGAAAACTTCCCTGCCAACGTGTGTACTTCGGAAGCTCTTTTCAGGATGCAAGGCTCCAAGAAATGCAGCTCATGTGTCACTGCGTGGGCAACCAATTTAGGCTCAGGGCTACAGAATCCACAATGAAAACACAATTCCTAAAGCCTCTGAAACTGTTCAGTGGTAACAACAGAGCAGTAATAAAAGAAAGAAGAAAATAATAAAACCATGACTATGACACCTATTCACAGATGCCTGTAAAAATATTGAGCTATTATCACTGAATACCTTTCTTATACAAAGCAGGATTTCTCTAACACAACATTTCAGGATTTCAAATAAGAGTAGAATAATGTCATGTTAATGCAAAAAGAGGAAGTGAAGTACCTGCTGCCAGAGGGTCTCTGAACCCTCCTAACCTAGGGTAAAGCATCTTGGTGAAAGAAAAGTTAACCGTAATCTGACATGTAGCTAAACAACTGGGTTTCAATATGGGAATGAATTAAATTGTTTTCTTTCTTTGATGCCAACACCTTCTCTATGGTTATGTCCACACAAGGAATCTAGGATATAGAAGAGAGAGTTACTGTAAGAGGGGATTAAAAGTAGTCTGTCGTTAAGGAACAGAAGTTAAGAGGTATAACGAAGAAGATAAAATCTGACTCAGGTCTGGGTTTCATTTGACATTGTCGGTACCATGTAATGGGGAAGGGTCCCCTTTGACATGCTGTCTTCAGAAGTTAGTGAGTCATCAGGAATGGAACATGATAAGGAAAATGAAATTCCCAAAATACAAAGATTTAAATAAAAAAAACCACAACCAACCAACAACAAACAAACAAACAAAAAAATCCACACCACCAAAAAAATCCACACCACCAAACCATTTCACATCCTCTGACACTCAAGTGAAGGTAACTCATTCTGTGCATTAGGCAGTATCAATTCAATAGGCTGGTAAGGAAGGAGTATTTTACCAAACTAATAAAGAGATACAGATGATACAATTAGGTCAATAAAACCAGCAAGTTGGAGTTTCATTATGCTATCCAATACTGCATACTGTGCAACCAAGTGTGTTAAATGAAAACTTCCAGCTACATGATTTCAGGATGTTAAAACCAACATAATAACAACATGGACTTCAATGCTAATAATGGCACTGTAAATAGACATAAATTTTATCAATCAAGGTCACTAGAGTACAGTTGCCATTAAATAATAAAAAAGCCCCAACAGAGTGGGACCAAAAAGCAAATGAGAGCTGCCTGGCTTCTCTGCAGGCACCGGTGGTGCTGACACCACGCAGAGCTTTAGCACAGAACATTAGGTATGAGCTTGTAGCACTGGACTCTCAGCGTATTTCCAGCTCCTCAAAAGTTTGTCAGTGCCTTTTGGAGATTACGTGGTTTTACATGTGATGATCAAGCTGATCACTAAAACCATTCATTTTTACTAATATAGCTGTGTTAACCTGAGGAACACAGAGGGACTACAAAGGGATACGTTCAGGAACGGTATTATTTTGTTGTGTGAGACAAAGTCAACTAGTGCCATAACTGATGGTGGCCAAGAAGTCTCAACAGCGGCATCAAAGTTTTCAGTGTTAAAATATATGTTTACATTCTGCTTCTATTAATGTTCTACAGTATTTGTACTACTTGTAGCACAGCACAGCATTAACTACACATTACCAGCAAGAAATTCATTACCTGCATAGATGAGTGACAAGACACCCTTGATAAAAGCAATTGTTCCTAACCACAATGTTATTGTCTCTTCCAGTTAGTCACAATTTTTCATAAGGAACACAAATTTTTCTTGAAATTAAATGGTGGACATACTTCCAATAAAAACAGACATCTTTTGATAGGCCTTTCAAGTTGACTGCATGATGAGTACTACAAATTGCTGTTAGAGACAAGATAGGAGATGAGGTCAGCCATCTGTCTCAACAAGTTTTGCAGAGTGTATTGGAAGAAACCTGCTTCTTGTGCAGAAAACAAATACAAATGATGTGCTCAGAGTGTTTCAGTTTAGTATGTGCATTTGGAGCAGAAGGGATTAAGTGGTGACTAAAGGCTCTTCCTTTCTCTATTTTCTGGGTCAGTTCTCCAAAACAGTAAATAAATGGCACACAGGTCCTGTGATGATTCCCTGCACAGAGCCGAATCCACTGTCACTCTACTGAAATCAAGGCGAATGCTTTCAGGGTGACTTTTGTGTATCTAAAATTATATTAACCTCACTATTTAAGCCATTTAAAAGGATAAGTAAGTTTGACAGTTTTTAATAACGTTAAATTTTTCCTCAAGATGACTTCTTAAATTTTGACGCATGCCATGAGCCTGCACCACCCTGCCACATTACCCAGCATGATGAAATGCAGAGAGATAAAGCACAGCACGGCTAATGAGGCGTAGGAACCCACATCAGAACAAAAGTAAGCTCAGACAAAGATCACTCCATTTGGCTTTGACAACTCTCTCAACCTCCCCCCTTCCTCTTCAAAACAAAGAGAACTCTGTGGGTACTCACTAGCTGGCAATAAATAACACTGTAATGATGAAGCCAAGTTTCACAGTGCAACTACTCAGTAAGTACTTCAGCAGACCCACCGTGGGCACACAGGAGCCACCTCAAGTACAGTAAGGTCTGCACACACATTAAGGCCAATGTCCCTGGACAGAGAAGGGCACATGGCAGGGGGCTGTGACCTCTTATGGTGTCCCCAAAGCCAAAAGTTCAAAAGTATCTGGGGATTTGCTGATGCTATTTGAAAAGCAGGCCAAGGACTCTGCCATGAAGCATCTGCAGGAACCAGATGGATTCAGCAGTGTTCAGCCTCCCCCTCCTCAGCCTGACACCAGCAAGGAGGACCAGTCCTGCAGGTGATTAATGCCTGTTGCATTCATTTGTGTAAAGAAACTGTATTGAAGTTCCAGAGTCTGGCTACTTCTGAAGCAGGTAGAAGATGTTAACACATCTCAATCCTGTATCTCAGCACACACCTGGCCACAGCATTTCCAGTTTGCACGGAAATGTCCTTTACTGCCCTAGTCCTTAGTGCCTTAGTCCTGGTCCTATGCCACGTCCTGGGTCTGCAGTACCTCACAGGCTTCCTGGTGGCACAAGTTCTCTCTGCTCTCCTCCTGCACCAGTGATCATTTCAGAGCACTGCTGTGGCTGTCAGAACTCTAGGAGTGCAGATGCTCAGGTTCAGAAGTTTGTAATGAAATTTCCATGGGACTAAACCAAACTCCACCCCTTGAAGTATTGCCTAAAACAGGAAAATATTTTCTTAGGAAAAGATGCAGACTCAGCAAGATTTTAAAAACCATCATAATAAATGTATTTATTTATTTACTTGTTTACTTTGGATACCATGTTTCTCCATGCCTTTCAAAATGAAGGCTATTCACTGCAGAGTGTATCTGAATCTGATTCTACAAGAGTTCGAACAAATTCTGTAAACTGATGATCACCATAAATTTCTTTCATTATGTTCTTTGTCATATATTTTTCACTCTTCTTAGGTGAGGGGTAACAGGGAGAACTGCTGTCAAAATGTCATTCAAACCTGGTCTCAACAGAATTAAACTATCTTGAATTTAAAATGCCAGAAATCACAGTGGCTGTGTTTATCACTTCTTCTATTGCACAGAAGTTTCCCTTCCATTAGTCATTTCTTTCCATCCTAAACTTAGTCTTTGCAGACCCTACCAAATATTGGGATTTTAAAAACTTAGATAAATAATCTTTTTCATGTACTTCATACTCTCTGAAGGTCCAGGTACCACCATTCATAGTCATTCCAAATTCTAGAGGAGAATTCATCAAAGATAAGGTCTTTTCTCATAACACAACCCTCAAAGAATATGTTAGACATGGAAGGCAGGGCAGTTTTATCATATAAAATATTAATTAGTTCACACACTCTTCTTTAAAATACAAGGGTCTGATATGAGATCTAGTCCATCTAAACGTTAGACCATACCTGCACAGAGATAAAGAAGATACATATCTTCCTCAAATAGGAAGAATCTCAGATATATTCTGTCATTCAAAAAGAAATTCATTACTTATGGTGTGGTTTCAGTGACACCATGTTAAAACATACTGCGATAGTGTCCTGTTACTCAAATCTAATTTCTGATACCATAAAATATTCACTACAAAAAAGAAATCTACAGAATTATCATGCTTGGGACTCCAAGCTCATGTACTGAATTCTTACAAGATTTACAAGGCATCAGGGATGCTACTCAGAATTAAATACAAGACAGCTTTGCTTCAGTCTGCAGAACATGTCCCTAATAGAAAATGAGAGACTGCAACTACCACAAAGCCTTGAAAAGGAAAACAGGGACACTTTCATTTACTATAATCCTTTGTAAATGGTCTTTTGAATTTGCAATCCAGCTATGTCATTGACTTTCCCAGCTTATTCAAAGTTTGTCACAAAAAGCTATAAAGGCAATGCAACAGAAGCAGCTTTGTGGTACCTAGATGGGGAGAAGGGGCGTGCTGTCTTCCACTGGCACCTCCCACTCCCAACACAAGCACCTAATGTGATAGCAAGTTAGGTGGTGTGGGTATCACATCCCTCCCAAATAGTTATGACAACTTTTTCTTTTTATTATTTTACTTTTTTATATTATTTTACTTTTTTTCCCCTTTCCAACAATTACACATATATTTGGATATTCAGAACATTGATTTTCATACTGCTTGAACCTGTGCACTGGTGGTGACCAGATAGACAAGCATATGACCAACAATCCATCAGAGGGCTGCCAAAGATCTCTACAGCGTGTCTGTGTGACATACTTAGTGCAAAGTGTCTCCTCTAGTAAGCACACAGGTCTGGAAACAACAAAAGGTGGTGTTCAAAGTTACGCAGCACAATCTGAGCATGTAACACTGGTGAGACCATGTGGAGAATTAACTGCTGCTAGTCAACCTCCCAGGGGAAAGCTTCCAGTGGAATATGTCTTAAGTGAGAGTCGGTGCTTTAAGCCATTCTCCAGTATGGCATTTAACAAGCTGTCAGGATGACTTAAATATAGCACAGAAACTAAAGGAAAAACAAAGTTCTGATTTGCTTGTTCTGCTTTCCCTGCTGTGATTTTATCAGGAATTGGCCAGCTTAATTTAGCTTTGCTAGTTGCCAGAAAATGGCATCATTTTGGTTTATTTTTGTTTCTTGGCTGAGTTTGCCGAACTAATCCACCAATAATCATCCATCAGTCACTGGCTCTTGTACTTTGCACCAGAATCCAGACCAGGAGTCCCAGCCCCTGCTCTCACTCCCTCTGCTAATGACAATGTGGCCACCCAGCAAAGTGTTTGCCTCTCATGCTTAGTAACCCACATTTATAAAAGCAAGTTACAGTTACTGCCCAGGTTATGGTCAAGAAAAGTTGACACTTTCATAAATGCTTAGAAATAGAAACAATGCAAGTTCTCTTTTGGTTGGACTCTGTGATCTTAATGGTCTTTTCCAACCTAAATGATTCTACGATTCTATTACTTCGTGAAGCTGTAAGCTTTTGCTTTTAGTTTGAAGAAAGCATAAAATAAAATAAAGTATCTGCAACACTGAAACTGAAGCTGAGACATCTTCAAACTGGCTCTGATCTTCACATTGCTTGCAAGCCTGAGATCCTCCTCCAGCTGAAGCAAGGGCTGTTCTGTCTGAAACTAGTCCAACCGAGGTAAAAATCAAGCTTTAACTAGCTTAGACAAAATGAGAGTGATCATGCAGCTCTCCAGTATGCAATGCAGTATCTTCTTTTTTTTTACAATTGCCTGTCCTTCATTACCTTACTTAAGCCTTAATATTGAGACATAAAAATAACACATTTTTGAACAGGATTTAAGATTCATGGAAACAGAGAGGCCATTTGGAAAATGTCACAGCCTTGGTAAGAAGAGACAGGGCTGGCTGAAAGCACCCAGGGGCTTATTAAAAGATAAACCTTCCATATTTAGAATTCAGCAAAACATAAATACAACTGCAATTTGCCATGAGCAAGCTAAATGCAACTCTTAACACCTTCTTGGGAAATAGCAAAAGATTGGGGTTTATTTACCTCGAGTTCCAGTGTAACACTACAACAGGTCCTGTAATATTTAACAAAATAATTTGCAAGCAGTGAAATTATCAAAAGCCACCTTTTCTAGAAGGATGGGTGGACATTCCTGTAAGGCTCCCTTTTAGGATACCAGCTTTCTTATTTACAAGGCCAGCTTGCCTGCGGGTAGCTCTGACACCAGGGCTGTACGTGTGCTACCAGCGAGGCCGTGTGCTGAGCACCGCCGGGCTGGGCTATTACCCAGCCTGTAGCAAACTGTCAGTCTGCTTGTAGAACCACCAGAACTTTCAGGATCAGCAGCTTTTCAGACTGCTCAGGTACTTCTCCTCATAAGTAGGGTTCAAACCATTATTCCACATTAATTCTTGACTCATCTAGGGAGATTCTGAAAATACAGGATTGTACTCCACAACTGTTTGGGGCTTTTTTCCAAATGCAATATTGAATTAAAATCATTCACATGCACGATGGAACAACAATCAACTGAGAATTAACATATTGGTCAAACACACATGGCCCCTAAGTGTTACAGGAACCTAGGAAACCTGCCTTTCTCACCACCTTGCAGTGTTCAATGGCAATCAACAGCATCTGGTTTTCCCTAAAATTAATGGGAGAAGCACACTAAAGAAAAGTAGGGCTTTTGTGATTCTGGATAATTCATCTTACAGGAAAAGAATTTTCAAAATATCAATTATTGACATGCAGGATTTAGGATTACCAGAGAAGCCAATAAATTAACCTCTCAAGAAGAAAAGAAAAAAAAAGATCTATCCTAAGGTATTTTGATATCATCACATCTTAGTTTTAGAGGAACAGACAGAGCTTCTGTAGTTAAGATGAATATATATATGTCAGTGCAGAGGTTAAGTTTAAACAACATGTGTATTTAAAAAAAGATTAAATATCCATTCCAATAAAGCAAATTATTTGGGATTTGACTGAGACAGGCTGAGTATGTGGCTGTCTTGAGGCAGAAAATCTTTCTTTGGATCCTAAATCAAAGATTTTTTTCCTTCTCCCATGAGGAATGATACAGATCTTCCCAGTTACAGTTCCCCAACATAACATTCATTTTTCCATCCACAGCACCCACTAATTCCTGAGGTACTATTTATGCCAGAGACCTATGAACAAACAGTCACAACACATACACTCGTGTCAAAGAAAACCAACCAAACAAAAACAAACAAAACATAAACAAACAAAACCACAACTAAACAAAAACAAAACAAACAAACAAACAAAAAATAAAAACACACACAACAACCAAACAGTTGTCTCCAAACTGAAGAGGGTAGTCTCTTTTGCTCTCCATAGGTTAACTCCAAGCAAATCTCTTGTCCCCTCATTTACTGAGATATGGTCTGGGGAAATGCCAGGCTGATCTTTAGCAGGTTCCTTCTCTCAAGAAAGTTATTTGCACAGAGAGCAAGACAGAGCTGTACCTCTCCTCTTCCCTCTCTCCTGTAGGGACCTCATTATATTTAGGTATATTCTTTAGAGATGTTTATATTTTCCTTGTATTAAAGGGATATTTAGAAAGAAGATGTAATATGTTTATTATTGTTAATACTAGTGTAGATTTCTATGGTAGAACTACTTGTATGAATTCAATACAGAATTGTGTTCCAAAATCATGCTGACCTCCCTCATGCTGAAAGTTCAATTGTAAATAAAGTGGTGTAAGCACAGAGCATCCTTTTTCCTTTCCATAAAAGGCCAAAGGACATTACCTAAGGAAAAGCTGAAAAATTAAACTCAGAGTAGAATCCAGGCTCACTCATTCGGCTCAGACTGAAGAGGCAATTGAGGGTCCCTTTCTGACAGAGCCTCTTGATCCTCACTGACTTCTCAAGGAGCTATAAAACCTCCTAGATGGCTAAAGTTAGACAAGAGAAATCCCATTCTAGTTACTGGGTTGGGAGGTTTCTGTAGGTACTTTTAAGATACTTTCAGTCAGGAAACAGAACAAACTCCATCATCACTTTGCAGAAAGAACCCTAACATGGCTAGTCGACAGGTAGCTTCTCTTTTCACTTTCCTTTAGGTGTTCTGCTGTTAGAAAAAAAAATTCCAGCATTTCCTGAGATCAAATTCTCTTGTAACAATCCTGTTTTTACTTTATGTTTTACGAGACTCTGAAGAACATTGCTTGGTCATCATCCAGCACTGTATGTCTTTTCATGTATCAAATTCCATCTGTGACTGTTATCTGACTGCACCAAGACTACTCTTTAGCTAAGCAACCTGGAAATATTGCTTTTCCACCCATTTTCTTCTTTCAGTCTTCACAGTTCTCTAACTATCTAAATCTTTTTTGGTAAAGTCTAAAAATACCTTATCCTTCGCTTATTTCTTCTACCATCATACCTGTCAAATGTTTCAAGTGCTCATCAACAATCAAAAAAAGGGCTTGTGAACTGGTGTTGCTGAGTTGCCCTGTTTAAAGCTGAGCATGACCTCATTTCCCAGTGAGCACCTCCTCCACCTCACACATTCACACGTGTCTGGCCACCTCTTGAGCTCTTTAGTGATCCATAGCTTCCCAGACTGACAGCACCTGCTTACATCCCAGCTTCAGAGATGTCAACATGCAAGCCTCAAACCCAACCTCACTGTTCTCCCTGGTTCTTTCAAATCTTACCTGCCTAAAATCCCAGCAAGATTAATGGATCCTGCTCATGTACTCTCCAGGTAAACTTCTGCTGTCCCTTCTGCTCACAATATTAGACCTCAACAGCAAAACTATCCATTTTTGTGTATTTGAATAGGTCCTTGCCCAGAACAATCCAGAAGCACATAGCCTTCTTGCACTACTGACAAAACAAACCCATTTACACGAGCAAGGAGGCTGCTGCTGCTTTTAGAATGTACCTCTTGTGTACGTAAAAGATAAAATTGATTGAGCTGTCAGATATGGTTTTCTTTTTTTCTTGTTATTCTCATGTAACCACCACACTGAAACAAAAAATTAGAAAGCAAAATTCTCCAAGCCTAAAGCACAGAAATGAAATGTGGGCAAGGACATTTTTTTTTTTCTAAGTTCTAAAACACTGAATTTGCATACCTTAAATTCAAAGACAGCCCTGCAAAACACATTTCCTCCTTTTTTGAAAGCAACTGTTCTCTGCATTCACAACTCAGCCTAATAAATGCCATAGCAACCCTGTGAAGTGCACAAATAATAGACCTCAATAAGTCACAATGCAAAATTTGAGAGGTGTGGATAGAAAGAGGTCCCAGAGGTGCTTTGAAATTCCTGATTTCTCAAGATACTTATCACCCAGCATTCACACTGCTTCTTGGAATGATCCAAACTCAGTCTGTGTCTCAGTTGTCCACAAACCCCATTTTCCTTTGCCTCAGTGCCACTCACTGCTCTGCAGGACTCAACAGTCCCCAAAAGGGAAGGACTTGAGTTCTCTTCTGGTTGTCACAGCACCATCACAGGCAGCTTTGTGGAGAAGTGACAGGACAAACCAAGAGCCAGGGAAGCACCCATCAGAAAACAAGCCTGATTATAACCAAGATCTTCCTTCTCTGTACATCTTTTGGGCCACTTCATAACAAGCCCCATGTGCCTTCTGCAGTAACTAATACGGAAATCCCACCACTTCTACACAGCCAGGACAGGATTCTTTCTTGCCAGAGTAGCAGTATCCATATATGTTTCTTAAAAAAAAATAAAAATAACCAAACTCTCCTTCCTATCGATGGTATTTAACATTTTCTTCAAGTCCATACAACATACATAGTTTATATAGTAACAGGGATTCATGAATCTTGCCACAGTAACAGATATATAGGAAAATTACATTTCTGGTTGCAATCACTATTGAAATTTCTAATTCAGAGTCATATGAATATTTATTCTACCTCAGCCTCTTGAAAGTCCCCACTTACTTAGCTGCAAGAAGGAAATAGTTCATTAGATACACACACTCTCTGGTCCATCTGAGTCAAAGAAACTAAACATAAATAAAAAACATTTCAGTCTTAAAATTATTTCTTAGGACATTCAAATAACTCTGATAGTTCCTTTAACAATGGCAGGGATAAACCCTGGCAGAAGATTGCTGGGGTTTCCTGAAGAAAAGGCCAGGACCTACTGCCCACTCGGACAATTGCAACAGCCTGGGCACGTCCACACATCCTGATCGCAAAATGCCAAGGGCATAGGGGAAGGGGCATGGCAGGGTCTAGCCACATCCCCACTGTGAGAAAGATTAGGAACAAATCCACTGAGGATGCAGGTGGAGAGCTGGCGAGACAGTGAGAGGACATGGTCAGCCCAGCAGGCAGCCCTGGAGCCTGCCAGGAGGGCAGCGCTCACCAGGGCACTTGCCACAGCAGAGCAGCCTTCAGGGGGACCATGCCAAGAGCATAAAAAGGCTTTAAACTCCAGTGCTGTTTAATTAGAACACAGAATTCTAAACAAGTACAAGGTAACCTCACACAGAAAATACAAATCTCCTGATCTGAAAACAAATCCCGCCTCCTTCCCACTCATTGTGTCCTTGGAAAATTGTCCTTCCTTCTGGCTTTGCTTTCCAACACACCTGCCATGGCTCCCCAGGCTGACGCATCTCTTTTGGTCTCTACAGACACTGTCTGCCTGGCAGCAATCTGGTTTCCCCTCTCCCATTGCCACCTGCACCCCAAGCTCATCCCCTGTGTTTGCATCTGGTGCTGGAGCTTGTCCTACACCACGCTGCTGCAGCATCTGCTCGGAAGGGTGAGTGCTCCAGCCACCCCAGGAAGTCCCTCTGCTTGGGAGCCAGACTGATAAAGCAGCCCCAACTTGTCCTCGGAAAATTCAGAACCGAGGAAGAAGAGGATTGCTCGTGCTATGAAGACCCAACACAGGGACAACAAACCCACTAGCCCCTTCCATTTCCCCCAGTGTCAGCACTAGGTCACAAAACTGAGCCACAGCATTTAGGAAAGGGAAGCAATTGATCTGGATTAACAACACTCAAGCTGAAAGGCCAGCTGAGTGGAGCACTGTGCATGCACGTCATCGTGAAGTGTCCCACCTCAGAAAAATCAGAGCTCTGTGCTTCAGCACCAACCTGCTCTCGCTGGGGACTTTGCTCCCCCTTTCCTGCAGCTCTGTTCCCACTCCTGCCCTGGGAGAGGTCAGACCCATCACCTTCAAGGCAGATGTGATAGCTCCAATGGCTAAACCACTTACATGGTTTATATTTTAATTTTCTCTATTCGTCTGACAAACTGTCAAGATCCTGCTTCATCTGACCAACAAACACTAGGAACACAGACATCTAAAGTTTGAAACTACTGGCTGATGTGCTTGAAACCAGATTGCTTATTAGTGCTGTTATGAAAAGGAGTTCAGAATTTCAATGATAAACCCACATTTTCCTGCATCTTCTGGTGTTACTATTTTAAGTACAGGACTAAGAATGGGAAAACACAGAGATGTGAATGTACTTCCCAGGAGAAAAAAACCTCAAGCTTTCCTCTTTGAATTTTATTCTAGGAGCCAGCAGAAATCCAATCCTGTTGTGCTTTTATCTGTCATTTTCATGGGAAGGTTTTATTAGCTCAATTAGCAGAGCTATCCATACTGAAATTTTTCCTCCTGTCATTACTTTATTGCTCTTGAACACAAAATTCAGTGGGCAGAAAGACTTTGAGATGCAATTTATGGCAAGCTTGAGAATCTTTCACTCTTTTAGCTTTTCACCATGCACTAGGTAGCCTGTATGGATTCTTACAACAGGTAACACACTGTGGCAACAGACCTATGCGGAGCTTGGCTGTCCATGGAGTAGCTGCCATGGTCCTCTCTCGGATGCAGAGCCCACGATGGATACACAGGCATCTGCAGCAGCACAGCAAGGTCTCGACAGCTCAGCCCCAGCTTGTGTGCAGGACACAGGACCTGCACAATTCCACTGACCAGCACGGCCACCAGCTGCGTAGCTCAGCAGGTGGGTGCTACGCACAAAAGCCTACGGGCACAAAAAGAGCCTTACAGAAACAACAAGTGGTTAATGACTTGATCATACACTATTCCTGTCTGGCTGCAACAAAGGAATCTCATGGAATAAGACATTCTTTCAGTGTTTCTATTACTATTATTGTATTAACGCATCCTACCTTTTATTCTCCCTGAAATAATATTGACTTATACCTTTCCTTAAGGGCAGTTTTAATACACAAGTGAATTATTATCTCTGCATTGTCTGAAATGGAGCAAACGTTTTCTATCAAGTGTTCACCTCTTGCAGAAATAAACGCTCCCACGTGCGTACAATAAAGCGCCGTGTCTGGGAGGGATCTTTGCCCTGGTCACAGATACTCAAAGGGAAGCAGACTCCAGAAGCTGCCTGCCTGGACCACTGCAACATTTAGTGCACAGAGCATCAGTCAGGAGCAAGTGCTTGACATTTTCAAAAGCTATGCTTTATGACTGCAGAAACTGAGCACTGAAGACCATCCTTACATTCCCTCTCTAAGCCCAACAGCAAAGTCAGAGAGCTGCTGCACAGGAAAGACCATTTTGTTTCTTCTCAGTCTCCCCTTCCTTCTAAATTAATCCTCTTAATACTTTGCACCCTGTCCAGGATGTAACTCGTCAACTCCCAGTCTTGGTGCACCCCTACAAACACGACTCCTCACTTCAAGAATGAGCTTCCAGGAGAATCCCAAGCACTCTTAACAGGGTTGCTCAACAAGTCCAAAAGTGCCAAAATATTGCTAAAGGAGTCAGTAAAAGATAAATCAGATGAGTGAAATTGACATTTGTTAAATACATCTTTTTTTCCTTTTTTTTTTTTCAGAAAACAATGTGAGTAGGAAGCATTTAACACCCTAGTGTCAGCCTGTCAGCAGTTGTTACCATTACAGGATAGTGGCCATCAGCAGGACCTCTGAATTGGCCTGTCTTTAGAAGAAAGAGGCATTTCCAGTATTGTAGACACACTGTACATGTAACTACTGACTTTCAGTAACAAGGCCTACATGAAATAGGTATTCATTCTGTATCTCTATTCAAGAAACACTGGTTCAAAATACAGTCAAAAGCATCTCTATTTATCCGAGGTCTAAAAATGTTTTATTGGTGGACTGACATCATTACTGTTTCTGTAAAGTGTGAATCAACTTCCCACACCTTAAATCAGCAAATTACTGTATCATTTCTCTTGTGCTTGTCATTCAGAGCACTTCATCTCAGAGAGGAGAGAAAGCATTTGTTTCTTTGACAGTGGCTGATAATGAGTATACTTGTACAAAAGCATTTTAAAAGGGTCAGTATGTAGCCTGTTACAGGGGAATTCTTCCACAGCTTGTCAGCACAAAGCAAATGCAGAACGTGCTTTTGCTGTTATTGAATCATATCTATCCCTGCAAATGACTGCACTTCCTCTGTTTACAGTGTGATTGAGACAGAGAGGGAAAAAGATCAGGCCAGTACTCACAGCATGGATCAACAGAATCAGTATTGCAACAATACCAGAATTATTCAGATGATACAGCACTCGAAAGCATCATGATAGTGTGTACCTCACATTGTCACCTGCCTGGGCTACACGGTAATGGAGACAGGTCAGTGGCTTAATTTCACTAAACAGATCAATCCATGATGATGAGGCAATTGGCATTGTACTATTCTAGCTGTGTTATGTCTTCTGTAAATTGGTCAAGACTTTATCTGAAAACTGAGTGCCCATCTCTATAATGGTAAGCAGAAATACTAGCTCTCTATGCAGCAATTTGTTTTCTATCATACTATATCTGTAGAATGTCACTCATTAAACTATAATTCTGTACTGAAATCAGATTAGTCATTTTTCTACCCTGAATTTACACATTTTCCTATCAGTGCCTCTGCTTTTGGAGCTGAACTTCTGCCTCTGAACCACATTTCAGAAGAAGCTTAACTTTGACAGCAATCTCTATCATGTTCTTCATATGAAGAAATAGTCTTAAAAAGAAAACATTATCAAAGACTTTTAGTTTTCAAAAGCCGAGGAGCTGATGAGAGCACAGACAGCCCCATTTCTAACCCAGAACTGCACACTTAAATTGAAACTGTGAGCGTTAGCAAAACAATTCAGAAGAATAGAGATTAGAGAACAAAACAGATAGAAAGAATTGATTAGTTCTATTGATTCAGCACAGCACTACATGCATTTAACACTACTCCAGAAATAAGACTCTTCCTGGTTTAGAATTTACATGTCTGATGGAAATACCATTACCTTAAGGCCCACTATATACTGGGAAACAGGGCACCACCATCCCCATCTCCAAACAGTATGAAAAACTTTCCAACTTGAAGCCTGAGTGGGTTGAGACCAGGTATCTGAGCAGCTTTTTCTCATACAGAACAGTAACCGTGTACGGAACCTGACGCCAGCCTTGCTGAGGATGCCAGCCTGATTTACAAGAGAACAGGTATTTCCATCACACGTTCTACTTGTTCCCATTCAGCAGGTGTCAGTGTGGAAGTGGCAAAGCACATGTCCTCAGGAGGGAATTACACTAACTACTGCTTGCTAAATTCTTAAAAATATATATTTTTTTTAAAGTTCTGCAGACACTAAACCCACACCCACAGTGCCTAGCTGATTTTTTTGAGGCTTCTTTTCCCAGGGTCTTCATCATCATCCACCCCCTTCACAATGTCTCTGAGATAGCCACATCTACAAGGCCAGTTTCTGACTACAGACAGAAATGATTACGTGTGTAGACACAGAGGACATTTAGTGCAATTAGGACAGAACAAGCTCTGTGTTTGGTCTGAAGTCGCCAGGAGAAAGGGAAAAATGTGGTTCCAGAAGACTTAATGAATTTTAAGCTATCATCACATTCAGATAACTTTCCTATGGGCCCATTCCTCAGTCACTCCAATTCATGGCATAGGATATTGAAACTGCCATTTACATTAAAATGTCAGGCTATGAATTGCAGGACCGAGGTAGGATCAGAGGTTCACCTCCAGCATCTCTGCTACCCAGGCTGTGTAACCTCTAGCAACGGGGCAGAGCTGGCACCTCAGAGCAGCCACAGCTGAATCACTGCAGCAATTTGCTTCAGCACCCACACATTGATGACAGAAGAGAATTTTGAGTAGGAGAAAACATATACCCAGGATCATGACCAGTGTCATGCCAGGGTGTGGACAGAGATGACAAAATTTTGGACAACGGGTATTTAAAGAAATAGAACTGAAACTGCATCATCAATTGTCAACTAAATCTCTTGCTGTGAATAAAAATCAATGATAATTTTGTCTCTAACTTTTTAGGATGTGTTCAACAGATATATTACAAAGACTCTGAAAGCTAATGGAGCCTGGAATATGAGCTTCATCCTTAAAATGATATGTAACATAATTATGCATAATGTTCTTCTACTGTGTTACAAATTTACAGGAGAAGTTTGACTTCTGTATAATTGCTTATTTGACATTAGTGTCTGTGTAACTGAAATCATATTGAGCTTTCAGCCTGTCAAATATTTTGTGGTTTTCCACCTGCGAAACATTAGAATTGGCCTGACTTTTTCACACTAACCTAGCCAAATAAAACGTTCCTTCTGATCTTCTGGCTTTAGGTGTTGCCTTCAGCCACCCACAGGAGCTGAACATACTGGAACCTGAGCTGTCACCACAAGAGGTAAATGTCCTTCTCAAGCACACAATGCATGGTCAGTACACCAAATCCAGAACAGGGAGAAGCACATTTCTCAGCATTCCCATGCAGCAGAGGAAACCTCATTTCACACATGCAGTATTTACACAACTCAAAGGCAAAATAAAGGGTAAGAAAGGAATGCAAGTCCAATCTCTAGGATGTAACTCCATCACTTGCACATACATGATCAGTATTCCATCACCCTGGGCACACAATTTCCTCTCTTACACATTCTCCTTTCATCACGTCAGTGATTATTCGCATTCAGTCACCAGAAAGAACCTGCAACAGAACGGTGCTACGGAGAAGTTTGAAGCAAGCTAAAAGAGCATCCCCAACCAGCCATTAGCTCCTTTTCACCAAGGGATCTGCTTTATAAATGCACTGTGTCCACATAATTCAGTTGAAGATCAAAGAGACTGGTATTTCCACCTGTAGCAAAATATGAGCATATCCTCAGCACCCACTATGATTTAGCCGGGCTCCTTTCCCTCCCTGTATCAAGTATTATAGCCCAGAGGCTCAGAGCACTGGTGTATGAGCACACTATACCATCAAAATAATCAGGTTGTAAGTAGTCTGAATTCTTATTTGAATGCACTGCTACATTGGTAAGGGATTTCTATTTTAAGTTAAAACCAAGGACAATATGAATAAAGATGATTTTGAATTCATAAAGATGAATTTTGTTGGATTAAGGGACCAAGTATGCAAACATCTGACACATCTAAGCTTCAGCTATCTCACAGCAAAAACAAAGCCAGTGACACAAAATCACTAGAAACTAGGTTAAAAAAGACAGTGTGAAGAGAAGATTGAAAAAGGTGAAAACCAATAGAAATGAAGGTTAAAACCCAATCCACATACTCTGGCTTTTCATGAACATAACTCACTGTGCAGAAGAAAAGATTATCTCCCACCACTGGAATGGCTCAGTGCCCCAAGGAAATGCAAAACAATTATTGCTACGGAATAAAAAAGGCCACAGGATATGAGGAGGAATACTCTCCCAACAACAACAAGAAAAAAATTAGAAAGGAAAACAAGGGCAGGCAGCTCTACTGCATAAAAATGAAAACAAGCAGCAAAAGGACATCCCATCAATGGGGAGAAAGGCATAAGCATAGCCAAGCAGACCTGGGGTGACGCAAGGTAATACAAAGGCTTTTAGATCCAGGTTCAACCAAGAACAATGAAAGTGTTCTTCCAAGCTACAATCTTGCCTGCTTGAGCAAACAGCCCCTATAAAAAGCCAAGGAGCATCTCATTAAGATGTACCTCTGCCTCACACAAAAGAAATTACTTTCAGAATGCATGGCAACAAAGGAAGGGCTGATCCTGATTTTTCATTGTTGGTATAAATTAGGAACTGTTTCACAGCAGCCATTGAGATTTCTGTACAGAGACAAAAACTGTGCAGATGTAAAATGAAGTTCAGGCTCAAGAGGAAACACTGACTCACTATTTTTAATCCTCCTGCAGTATAATGCCTTTTGTTATTGACACAAAGAAGGAAAATACAGACAGCAAATCAATTCTGTCAATTTTTTCAGGTTATGATTAACATAAAGCAATTTCCACACTTCTTTTTGTTTGTTTGTTTCATCACTGTTTTGGTGTTTATAGCACTTCCACCACTGATCTAACATCACGGGATAAATATGTTAAGGAAGAAACAACTCATGAGTGGCAACACAAAGTTTGTCTCTCAGGCAAGCAAGTGCCATCCCTCAGAAGGCAGGTGAGTCACACAGCATATAAATTACCCTGTCAAGAGAATAACTTATTCTCACTGTGAAATCACTGTAGCAGAGCTGAAAGGTGGGGAACAAAGTGGTTGTAACCAGTGCGCTAGTGGTTCCCTATCCCCCCCATGTCGTCTGTAGCATCTAACAGCATTGCCTCTTCCAAGCAGCAAAGCTATGTATGAAGGCAGGTAGAAAAAGTCGTGTTCCCAATTGTAGATGTCAGGCTTGATGTGGATTTATTAGCACTATGCAACAACACACAAAACAGAGCTGTTCTGAGAGCTCAGTTGGGTATTCATGTGCCCATTCTTGCACTGAACAGCTTAATTTAACTTCCAACAACCGCAGGAGTTCTGCAGCCACATTCCCTTCAGCAGACTATTTGTGTGCAAAGCAGAAGATCACAAGACTCCACACAACTTCATAAAAATATGCAGCGTATGACACTAAGCATCATTTTGCAAACTGTTTGCTCTTCTGTTCTTTGTTATGTTCCTGTACGGTCAGTTTGCCTCTCAAAAATACCACTCTTCCAAAGATATTTTGAAAAAACCACACAAACTAAATGGAAAGGTTTGTCATGGTCTTGTCAGGTAAAATATGAGGATTCCTTTGAGTCCATCTGAAAGGCTCTGTGCAGTCAGCACTTCTACTGACTTCAGGAAGAAGGCTGCCAGAAAGCTGAGCCTTACTGTAAAAAGAAATAAAAAGATCCAAAACAAAGATGCCATTCCAGATGTATTTTTGCTCTATAGAGGATACTTGCAATACCTTAACAGAAGAAAACAACTCATTTCTTACTGGCTGATCTTGTTCCCAAACTTGCGATGCAATACAAAGAACTAGTGCAGAACAGCCGGACATTATAAAATACGGTGTTTTGCTCTTCCTCTGTAATCTGCTGTCCTTAGTAAACACCATTCCAGGCTTTGGTGGTGACTTGAATTCTCAGCTATATAAAGTTCCTTTACTTAGCAGAAGTAAATGTGGAGATTAATATAATTCATGGCCAAATATTGTATGTCTTACACTGAGCTAGACAATGTAAAAAGGCATGTGCAAGTAACCACTCACAAATGTCTCATGTTCCAAAACACCAAACTTCTCTCAATTTTTTTTATCCTTTTTTATCCTCTGCTATGGAATTTGTAACATTCAGTTCACTGCAAAGTCTTTTTCTGCAAATGTCCACTTCTTGCCAGACAAAAATGTGTAACACTTAAAATGAAAAAAAAACAAAACAAACCCAAAAAAATCCAGACTAAAAATTAATCCATTTCCCTTTGGGAGTGATCTAGTGATCTGAAGAGATTATTGTATCTTTTCTTCTTATGAGTGTGGTAGCTACATTCTTTTACTGTAAACATTTCCATTTTCTTCTGCTTTCTCACTCTCTTTTGAGAGAGGTGATAGCTAAGGTCAAGTCAGCCATTGCCTAATGAAACTCTCCTGTCTCAAAAACAAGCCAACCAACCTTTCTCTGGGTAGCAATGGTCATTATTCTTCTTTCACCATTTCCTTTGTCTTCCTCTATTGTCCCCACCTATACAGCAGATATTTCCTCCATTTTCTACTTTATTTTACATTCATTTTACATCCATGCAATTCATGGACTTGAGGAAAGAACAGCAAAAGGATATTAAAAAGCCCCACACTAATGACATTGTCTTTCTACCTGACTTCTACAGGGGAAGAAAAAAAATAAGGGCTACTACTACCTACTGCCATCACATTACCAACGCAGCACAACATTTACAGGACTGAAATGAAAATTAACTTCTCTCATGTATGTCAGGAGGCATTTGTGATGTGTTGACAATCTGAATGCAGGAAGGGGCAGGCAGTGCTGCCCAGGCTGCACCGCCACCGATGGAGTGGAAGGCTCCTCGCAGCCACGATGTCAGCAGGCACAGATGATGTCACTGCTACTGCCAGTCTGAGGAGCGGGACGGCTGGTAGCACAATACCAGCTTTTGCATTTATCTCCCTTTTGCAGACACCAGTCTAATGTCCATGAATACAAATGAAGGTATACAATGAAAATAAGTTTGTTTGGCATTGAGAGTCAGCTGTGAATGACTAAGAATCAATGAAGAACCCGGTGGGTGTTTGATTACATGGTCGGCATGTTAGGTTTTTGAAGACTAACCTCTCAAAGCATATTTCCATCCCCTTGGCTCCTTGTGAGAGGATAAACATTTCAAAGCAAGCACTATCTTTCTCAGTGTTTGTTTGTACAATGCCCCAGCACAATGGGGCTCTCTTCTCCAAGAGGCATTTCATGTGAAGTTCAACACCCATTTCCTTTTATAATCACACAATAAACAGTTTGTGTTTAGTCTTCGGCTTTCCTGGTAGGCAAAAGCCTTATTGATCAGATCCCCTGTTGGTTAGTTATTCAGCTTGGCAAGAACCCTCTTGCTAGGTAAGAGGGGAGGAGGAAATTTTCCTCAGCAGCCTCATTCTTGCTTGTGCTCACTTATACAAATAATTTCAGTGAAAGACTGCTGCTTTTCCCTCCAAGAGAGACATTTGCTGAAATACAGTTTTTTAGTTGAAGGCAAGCAAAATTCTTAAAAGAGTACTTCAGCTGTGGATACCAGACTCTTTGTCTTGTACCTTTGAAGACACATCTTCCTGAGCTACCACTGATCCAGAATCTAAAGCGAACACCTACTGTTTGAAATGTGATGCTGTTTTGAAGAGTAACCATGTCTCTGCAGCATTTCAACTTAGTGTCTCTCGAAATGGAGCATTATTAAGCAGGTTCACTCTCAGAAGCACCTATGCTGGCTACTGCACTTTGTCTCATCATAAAGTTTTTTTATTAACCCAATAAAAGTAACTTAAGTCCTGCTTGAGCTTCTAGGATTTTTTGTGTAACCATGCTATGCCTCCAAGAGCAGACCCTGGCACATCAGCTGTGCTGCTGCAGGTACCTCCGCCTGCAAGCACCCAGCCAGCCAACCTCCAGCAGCACCACCCTGCCTCTGTTCCAGAGAGGAATGGCTGAATCTCTCCAGCCAGGGCAACAGAGCTGGAAAAAGCTCTGCAGCATTTGCCAGGGCCACCTGCAAGTATGCCTGGCCTTCTGCCTTTTTTGCTCCCTCTTCAACTTTTTACTGCTAACTAGCATGGCCATTTTTATTTCATAGTTGTGCCTTATAACTGTTTGGGAGTAACTGCTGTTGGAAGGACGATTAAAATTTTTAGATACTAGCTTTATTTTGCATTAGAATATTTGTTTTGATCTTCAGGCGCTTTGCAAAAGAAACCAACTTACAAACTCCAAATAAACCACATTGTGTTTGACATTGAAATACAACAATAAGATACAACTGCCATGGAAACAAAGCACTGAAATGTATCTGTCCACTGAAAGTGTATTATCCCACTATAAAACTGGACAGTTATTTATTAATAACACAAACTATTTAAAGCAGCAGAGGAGTCTACAAGAGGAATTTAGCCAAAATACTAAGTTTAGGAACAATTCAACACACCAGGGTTAACTTGAAGCTGAGTATATAATTCCCAGAAAAATAAATTCAGTGACCTTTGCCTAGTCATTACCTGTTCATAAATAGACTGAGACTCTGAACCTGTTTGGTTTTTAAAGTTACCCAGCAATTTTCCTAAGTTTCACTCACTATAGTTTTTTATATCAGTAGCTGAAATTCTACATTCACTTTATATTGTTCAAATGGTACCTTGTGTTTCTTGGTTACAAGACAGTGAGTCCTTCAGAGAGGGTTCTGAAGGGAGTTTCACTGATTTACTTGAGCATTATGGCATAATACCAGCTTCCAAGAGAAAGAGCAAAGGCGGGAATGACTAAGGAAATGAACAGATACAGTTAAGGTCTTTTCACAGCAAATTCTCATTTAAATTGAAAAGAAGTTTTGCTCACTGTTACATTAGCCATACCTCAACACCTTGAAGTTTGAACTGACTGTATCTGTAATTTCATTTCCTGTCCAAATACCTGTACCTGCAACACCCGCGGTACCATTCCATGCTGGTGGAGCACTGGCATGCGCTTGTACGCCGGGCACAGCAGGAGGAACAGCTCCAGAGACTCACGCAGCAGCTGGAGCAGCAGGCAGCCACTGCTTATGATTTTTAAAAGAAAGGTAATAGCTGATCAGGACGGTATCTAAAGAGGATGACTGCTTCTACTGAGACTTACACACCTTGCTTTGGTACCCTTTCCTGGACATATTACAATATTTAAACAGTAAGGGAGAGGAGGGAGGCAAAAGTGAAAAAAAAATTAAAAAAGGAAAAGAAAGAAAAAAAAAGGGGGGGGGGGAGGGTGCACGGTGTCAGGGAGACACTTTCTACTTTGGTTTTGTTTCACAATGAATGAGTAAACCAAATTGCTCATCAGTCTGTCCCAAACAACTTCTGAAACAAACCCAGCTCATTGAAATTGCACCTTTAGAATGTACCTGCAGAGCACCTTATTGATGAGCGTCCAGGAAAATTCCTCCTGATGTCCCACTTCACATCAGACCCTGGAGGACAGCGTTGCCCTGGGTATGTCACAGTGAATTAGGACATCAGTGGAGCCTAATGATCAGTGTGAAACCAGCATAAGAGAGGACAGAAATAGTCCCCAGATAAAGGCAACGTTCACTTTTCATATGCCTTGGAATCACTGTCTAGCCAAGACAGGTCACAGAAGTATCAGTTTAGAGTCACCTGTAAGGGTAGTTTCATGTAAGAGACAGCTGGTGTACCCTCACCGAGTATGAACCCACAACTTACTTCATGCAGCAATTAAACATTAATGGGCTTCTGGTTTTACCTGTCCAGACCTGAGATGGTGACTGAAAGTAATAAAATTGCATCCCATCACAACTCTTCAGAGCCAACTGGGTGCTTTCATCTTGCAGTCACTTTTTTTGGTAAAAGGAAAGTTGGGATCTATAAAATCTCTAAATACTTTGCATTTTCCAAATAGGAGCTTCCCTGCCAATCTATCATAGATTTCAGCCTCCCGATCATTTCTTTGCAGCTCATGATAAGACTCAATGCAAGAGAGATTTCTCTTAAAGGGCTCTTCTATAAAAATTCATATCTTAAAATTAGAAATGCATTATTGATGTAATCATTAATTATATATTTTGGATTTATAACTGAGATTTGCAGAAAAGCACAACATTTGAACATACATAATTCCTATCACAGCATACAATCTTTTTCGTATTAAACACAGGCCCTGTTTCCTCTGTGTATGAATTTTTTATCCTGAGTACGTGTTCCAGTTATTTGGCAATATCTTCTATTCCATTTCAGTCCTTATTTTGAAAGAATACAACTAAGATGTGAAGCTTTCTCACTGATATAATCTAGTTCTAAATCAAAATATATTCGAGATGCCAAGTCTTAAAAAAACAAACACTCCCAAATTCCTCTTTCCTGAAGGGAGGAGACAGTAAGAAGCAGGCAGTAAGACACTGGCAACAAGCACTGAAGACCCAGATTCAGTTTCCTGAGTTATCACACAGGACTTAGGAGTGAAGACCTGGTCCTCAAAACAGGGAAGCCACCAGACAGAACTGACTAAAGAGTACAGTTAACTATAGAAATAAGTTGATTGTAACCAGCTGCTACACTCAGAGTGACCCAGAGCAAAGAATCTGATACTTTACTATTATTTTGTATTTTAATTTCTCTAGGCTCAACTTCATTATTTAACAGAAAAACTTTTAAAGTTACTGAGACTGAGAAAACAGGATCATTGGTGTCTCTTACACTTACTTCATTCACAGCATAGATACTAAAACTCCTGGTTTAGAGACTGAAGACTCTGCTTCATTATTAAATGTACGCTCATCATAGCCCTTACAAATCTCTATTAAACTGAGGATTAGGCAAGGGCTGGAACAGATAGACAGTATATTTTCATTCAATCTCCTTTAAAATAATGATGCATGCAACTTCATGTCATTACTCTTTAACGGTCTTAAGCCTATTTAATAGCACAGTAATATTCCAAAAAGGAAAAGGGAATTATTTCCACATTTAATTTTCATCACAATATGAATGTGGCTCTTTCCATGGCAGATAAGCAGCTAAAGCTGCTTGATACCTTAACTGGGATATGACTGCATTAGCTCTGCTACATTACAGCCGAGCTAATGAAACAAAGCAAAATTATTAGCTTCAGACTCCTTGGAGTATCTGAAAGTAACATCTGTCTTACTTCTAGGGACCTCAGTAGAGGCAATGGGATGAGCAGCTACCCCACCTGAATGAGCATCAAGTCTGGTCTGTGTGACTGAGCTGGTTACCTGGCCCATCCTCTGATAGCACAGCTCCTGTGCTGTGGGCTTCACGGGGAGCAGCATAGAGGTTGTGGGCTTTGGTCCCCAGCTCCTCTCAGCTACTGTGACAGGGAGGAAGGAATGGCTGAAAGATGAGGACAGATCTGCCCTAGCATGTGGTCAGATGTGCCAGTTCCTGAAAAAGCACCATGTCCAAGGGCTGATCCTACTCACTCACCTAAAAACATCACACAGCTTTCCTCTACATCCTGCAGCAGAGCAGGGACAGCTTCAAAGAAGCAGGGACACTCTGCAGCCCTGGGCCAGCCCAAGCCAGGTAACTCCAGCATATGAGCTCTGTCACTAGTCCCTGGCTCTACTAGTTGCTCAAAATGAACTGCAGGAGGAACTGTCTTTTACAACATGAAGTAGCAGAGTTTTAAGACAGGGATGAACCAGCCTAACCACTCACTGCTGCTCCATCTCCACTTCCTTGTGCTCATAACAATGCCCATGAACTGCCAACAAGTTTTCAGTAATTTTACTTCTTGTCAACCTGCCCTACCATTGCATGAACACTGGCGCCAGGATGGGGGTGCAGCAGAGGTCATGGCTGAGGCAAAGGGGTGGGATGTGACTATCCCTTTTGCTCCAAGGAAGTAGTTCAAACTGACCATAGCACAAAGCTCTACCCTCATCTCCTTCCTCCAGCAAGGCCTCTTGCACCCTCACCTGCCTCTGTCTTTCACTGCTACACAGGCTCATGCTTCGATGTGAATATAAATATATGTGTCTTCCAGATGATGCCTGGATGTTGAGCTGAGCATGTGCTCAAATGCTTTACAGGGCTTAGACTTGACTGTTCAGTGGTTTGGAGAAAGGGACATGAAGTCGTCGCACCTCTCATGCAGCAAAAGCTGTGTATTGCCAAGGGACTATTTACCCTACAAAAGCTTTGCTCTTCCCTTATGTAACACTTAGTGTTACTGATGTAACTGTAAATGTTTTAGAGCTACTCCTGCTGTACATCTGTGGAAGGGAGCTCTTGTGCTACAGGAAGAAGTAACTCATTTTTCCTTCTTTAAAAAAAAAAAAAAAATCACTGTCACAATCCCCCGGATGTTATTCTAGAGGCAGCTCCTACCAGTTAATTTAACTTAAAAAAAAGTTCAGATGGAGGCTGTGCAATTTGGAATACAAAGGGATCTGAGTGGAGGTTCAGAACAGTTTTCTTTCAATGCAATGATGTGATTGACTTTTGTCCCTGGAGGGTGTTACTATATTCATATTCCAGTTTTAATTAGCTTCTCCAGGATTGTGAGTGCTTCCGCAAGATTCTTTCCTCTAAATTCTAATTATGGATACTGGATAGATTAGCCAGCATTTGATGACCTTTTATAGCCAAATTGACTTCAGCTTCATGTACACAAAAATCTTCGTTAGGGAAGGAAGAGAAGTTGTTTCAGATGACTAAACCCAAGTGAAGCGCAGCAGCTCTGCCCCATCCTCCTGTGCTGGTACTTTACATCATATGAGCTCCACTAGAGAAAAATCACAACACCCATGCAGCAGAAAAAAAACCTGCTTATAGGCAGAAACCAAGAGTTCTTAAATAGCTATGTAACACAAAGTTTAACTCTTTAACAGAAAAGTTGACTGCGTTCAAAACAGAAAAGCAAAAATGTAGAAAAAATCTAGGGTTATTGGCACTGGGATCTAAAATATTTAAATATTTTCTGCCAGGCTGCTCTAGTCTTTAAAAACTGAGAGCACATGACTGTCCACCACAGAGCTGTTCTACAAACATTGCCTCAATTAGGAATGGTCCTAAAGAGGACAGGGCTCCAGCTGATGACAGTGTGTGTTACTGGAGGGGAATAAAGGGGGGAGAGGCAGCTACAGAACTTCTCCCCTGGAGAAAATAGTCTGACATACCACAATTTATACTCTGAGTCTCTCAACTGCACTAGTCATCTCCTACTCTTTCCTGGGATTTCCAGGGAAACTGTGGGCACAGACATTCTGCCAGCAGAGAGGCTCTGCCACAAATCACTCATTCTCTCTCACACCTTCTCCCTTCCTCAGGATTTGTGATATGGGAATCCTAGAATGTTAGGGGTCAAAAGGGCCCACTGGAGATCGTTGAGTCCACCCCCCTGCCAAAGCAGGATCACTTAGGGCAGGCCACACAGAACACAGCCAGGNCCCCAGATGCAGGACTCTACACTTGTCCATGTCATGAGGTTCACCTTTGCCCAGCTCTCTAGCCTGTTCAGACCTCACTGGATAGCAGCACAGCCTTCTGGTGAAGGACAGTCCCAAAGTTTTCTCATCAGCTACCACAACTAAAGAGTGCTGGAATCATGGGGTAAGGTAACTACTAAAATGAGATTTTCCCGAAGGACCTAAGAACACAAGTTTCATTCATTTTATAATGGATATGCTATTTTAAACTATTGAATTACTGTAGAAATAGAAAGAAACAACAACCTTTGAAGATACTAGAAGTATGATTGTACATGTGTACAGAAACACATAAAACTAGTTGGGTAACTTCATTAGGTTATCACTCTGTGACTGGTTCAGTACATAACTTTGCTTAAGCATTAATTAATGAGGTTGCAACAGTATGAATGATTTACAGTGACATGCTCTGACAGTTTATACATGGTGAGTAATGCCATGTCAGGTCCTTCTGTATTTATATTGAGATGAATGGCACATAATGTGATGCACATGCTAACAATGAACATAAATATTTTGTAATCCCAGCAGCCTACTGGCATGATAAATTTGGCCTTAACTTCATATCTCTCTGCAGTGTTGCCTATCAGCTATTTATTTAAAGGTGTATTTTCAGAGACCCTTCAGTAAGCATACTTACACGTCCTCACAAAAATAGCAGCTTTTGGCAAGTCCTTTTTCTTTTCCTCAGCACAGTGAGCTTCGCTCACATTGCTTTAGAAGATCCTGGAGTCCATAAAGGCCAGCCAGGCTCGCAGCAGCCTGGAACAGTTCCTGTCACGTTGTCAGTGACCCTCTGCCTCCCCCTGCCTCCCCCTGCACACAGAGATGTGCCCGTTCCCTGCTCATATCCTTTCCCTCGTAGCAGAAGAGGAGGACGAGACTGGTGCTACACCTCCACTCTCAGCAATTCTGGGAAGACTACTTTGAGATACAAAGGAAGGGAAAAAGGCTTCTTCCCGGTTGCCTACTCCCCTGCTCTCCTCTGTCTGGGGAGCAGGGGATAGCACACCATCCCCACCCAGTTCCAGTGAGAGCTTTGCTCTTGCTCAGACGAGCTAGAGAGGATCCCACATGCAGCTTCCAGCAAATCCAGGTAGTCAGGACCTACAGAATATGCTTGAGAATGCGCTGAGCCACTCCTGCACTCATTCTTCCCTTACATTCACAGTGCAGGTTATTTTTTTGTTAGCAGCTGTTAATGCAGCAATGACCATGCTGTGACTGATCTATCTAGTGTTTATGTCATGGAGAGAGGGAAAGATTTTCTATATTATCCCTTATTTCTACCCAAAGAGAGCCTTTGACTGCTCACCAATTAGAACTTGTGATAATTCCCTCCATTTTTAGTGTTAACTCCATTTATTGAACCAAAGGACATGCTCCCCAGGTAGTGCTCTAAGTGAAATAGAAGTACATCTTAGTTTTGGAATGTTTCTTAGGGTTAGCTCTTTTTAATAAATATTTGGATTTGTGAGTTATGTAAGTTCCTAAGACAAACAACTGAACAAGTGAACATTTTCACT
This sequence comes from Chloroceryle aenea, assembly GCA_013399075.1. NCBI lineage: Eukaryota > Metazoa > Chordata > Aves > Coraciiformes > Cerylidae > Chloroceryle > Chloroceryle aenea. Next base: position 329,969 of record VWZY01010826.1, read on the forward strand.
GGTAACAGAGAGAACACACAGTCCCTGCCCTCCATTCTCCAGCCAGCCTCAAGAAACCTGGATAGCAGGAGAGATTTGATTAAATCTTACTAACCAGAATGCCACTCTCCCTGTAAGAGGAGGAAAAAGTGCAAGCTCATTCATTCCTGTTCCTGTCTTTTACCTCTCAGTGTGGTCTCACTGGCTCTGCCTGCACACAGTATTTCATAGCATTCTTAGCCTAAGGAGCCCTAAACCAAGCTTGGGGTGCCACCTGTTATCAAAAATACACATTATATACTGTAAGTATTATTGTATTTCAAATCAGAATTTCATCAATATAAAATACCCAAGATATTTTCCTTGTTTAAGCATAACCATAGTGGTGAAACTGAAACTAGATATCTACTTCAGTAGGGTAGCAATGAGCTAGCAGAGGATAAACCTATATTGCCAGAAGCCTTTTCTCATTTTGAACAGCCTCTTTACAATCCAGTCACACCTATATGAGTAGCATATTTCTGTGTTTATCCACCACTAATCCATAATTCTTTATGAAGTGAACTTTCTCTCATTAATTTTTGTCATCCTTGTTGGTGTATGAATAACATAAAGACTCGTTCTATGCACGTGCATAAATAAAATCAGTGTTCATTTACTCAAATCACGTACTGATTTAATGTTTGTCAGCTAACAGAAAAGTTGTCAACCTGCCATTCCAGCCAAAGTGTGGTGTCTCCTACTCTTTCAAACATTATTTACAAGGCAAGGTATTTGCATGAATGCAAATCATGAGACGTTTGGTCTATATTAATCTAACACAGATGTATTAAACGCTCCTCCTTCTCTCCTGGCACTGACATTTTTCAGGGTAAGATTTCCTACCGACACAACTAACTGCCATTAGTTACACACAGCGCTGTGTTACACTGGAAGAAGAAGGAGCTTGATCTCTTTTGTCCATCACGAGGAAAACCGGAAGGTTACGGGGCAGTGATGCACCTCTGCAAGGAGAAAATGCCCCCCAAGTCCCTTTCATCCTGTGACACCTTCATGATGGTCCCACTCTTAGCATCTGGGCTCAAAACCTTTGTACGGTCTGAACTGATCCTGCAAAGAATTCTTGGAATACTATTAGGATGATGTATGGCCTAATTTTGGTTGCTATAGCATTTAGAGTCAGACTTATGACTGGGGAAACAATCTCCCACACACTTGAATGCAGGGAAAGGTTTCGGTACTGCAGGAGAACACTCTCTGGCTGATAAGTCATATTTTAAAGTTTACAGCTCCTGCTTCTGGCTTGGTGTTGCTACGGCAGCGAGGAGAGAGAGCCTGGCAGGGTTTCACAGATGTTGTGGAGCTCTGAACGTGGCCACTCCAGAACAGTGGTTTAGCTGCTGCACGGGAGAAATCTATCAGCGGTTTATTACCCTAAGTGCCAAGCTGCCACACGAGTTTTTCTGTGATTTTAAAAGCAGCACATTTTTATCAAGATAGAAATGACTACAAGGAATCAAGTGCATTTTAACATAGGCAGTGAGATGTAATGCAAGAATGCTGTGCAGGCCTTTACAGCTGGCAACAGACAACTTTGCTATAAACCTCTGTTGCCTCCCATCGAGTTTCATGTGTGTCACCTTGGTGGCAGCACATCATCTCACACACACTGGCCTTGAGGCCGTATAAATAAATAAATCAAGCTAAAGCTAAGTCCCAAAGGAGACAGGAGAACCCCCTTTCCTCTTTTCATTCTACATGTACCTGTTCACATGACTGAGGTCCTCAAAAGTACCACCATATACATGCATTGTACTCTGAAAAACAATATTCAGTTTACAAATGAAGACAGGGTGGTTAAGCATAAAACCTCGCCTCCCATTCCAAGTATTTCTGCTGATGTATTTCAGCAGGATTTTACAAGCACCAGCTTCAAAAATGGCTTAGACTTGCCCCTAGCTTCACCAATGTTCAAATATGCCTGTACAAGTCGTGAACACACAGTGCTGTATCAGGGCTGCTAATTTTCCAGAATTAGGAAAGGGCTTTAAACCTTGATTTTAAAGACAGGCAAAATGTCCTATAATTAATAACATACATTAGACACATCCAACCAAGTGAATCAGAATAACCTAACCATTACTTAGTATACAGAGTGCAGTGAAAACACATAAGTAAGTTCAGCTTCACCTCCTTTCAGGTACCTTTTTCATCTGAGAAACAGAATCTGTTTTTAAGAACATACCTATTTATGAGAGATAGAAAAGTAACTAACAGTGCTTAGTGCTGCTTCTGCAGACTTTTTACCATCCTGAAGTGTGCGGTACCTGTGGCTTATGCAATGCATATATGGTTGATGGGTTTTATTTAAACTAATCTCACTCCAAGCAATTTCAGAGGTGCCCACTCCCATTACTACACTGAAAAGTCACTTCCTGGCTACAAAGCAGATGCTCAAATATCACCTAGAGAATAGAGATAGACTACTCAGTGCCATGCCAGGGCTGCTAATGAACTTTTCCTCTTACAGAGACTGTATCTTGCCACAATACCTTAAAAAGGTTCATACATACAACACAACCTACTCCCTGGGAGAATTATTCACTTGTTTAGCTAACATTAGAACCTTTGATCCAGTCAACCATAGCACATATATGACCTCAAAATGTCACCCTTCACAATGCTTTAACTTTCTTATCCTCTTTCCTGTCTTCTGAATGCCAGCCAGCTCCCTGCTGCAAGCCAGCCATCACTTCCACGGGTGTTTCACAGGCAGCTGGTGCAGCTGCACAGTGCTCCTGGCTCCAGCAGTGCTGGCAACGCAGTATCCCAGGTGACAAACACTGCTTTTAAAATTCCTCAGTTCTGGTGCAAACCCATTTTAGGTGGCTTGGTGGTTGGGGTTTTTTTCGGCAGGGCTTTTTTTGTGGGTTTTTGTCTGACTGTTTTTTCCAGGGGGTGAGGGGTCTTAATTTGAGTGATTTATTTATTTATTCTGAAGGGGAAAAAAATCATTTGGTGAATTTCAGCGAGAAAAGCTCCACAGCAATCCACAACACATTATCCAGGAGAGTCTGTACTGACAGACTGTACTGCTAGGAAACTTCAGCTTTAAAGAGCTTTTTATTTAGTTTGTTTGTTTCTTTTTTGCTTTACTTCAAAAGTTTTCCCAGTGGCTCTAATCTGTAATAGAATATTAAGCTGCAAAACATTTCCTGTAGCTTTGTTGGTCACAGTTACTGATAAGATTTGATTCCTACTGTTCTTGAAAGGCAAGAGACAGGCTTTGCCGGGGTCTGCGTGACCTTTCCAAAGCCGTGGCCTGGTAGGAATTTTGTTCGTTGCTCTAACCTGTCAATGAACAAGACTATAAAGCCAGCAGGAGAACAAGTTCTGATGCCTGTAGTTAAATAACAGCACCTCAGGAGAGCCCATTTATGAAACATCTGAAGGGCTGAAAGGTCACTCTCAATGAATCTCCCCTTTCTTGGGAGCAAGAACCACCATTCCTCAGCCACTCCTCTGGCTGGGGCAGGCTTTACTGCAGCCGTCTGGACCTGAAGGGTCTCGGGCTTTCCAAGAGAAAGTCTTTTTATAGATAGGAACTTTTCCCATAATTTATTCTACTTGAAGCAATGCTAAATTTCTGGCAGAAATTAATAAAACCCAGGGGCTTGAACCTCTTTAAACCAGCAGGAAGTAAGGTGCACATCTTCCTGGAGGTCTCACACATTCCTTTTGATGGCAAAGGGTCTCCGAGCATCAACCATAGCGATCAAAACTTTTGTCCCCTCAAATACCCTACAACTAGAGTTTGCAAAACTTCCAAAACTTACCGCATTATGCTAGCAATAAAAGCATTCTTCCCAAAGGTTTAACCAAGACAATTCTGTACAATTACAAAGCTCTCTTCATACCACACAGCACCAGCCTGAACTTTCAACAGCCCCAAGCTCCTACCTAACTCCCTTTGTAGCACACTTTACTGCTAACTCCTGAAAACCCTTAGCAGCTGCTGGATGGATCCATGGGTGGTATGTGAATGAAATAACACTTTGGAGAGCAAAACCTGACTTTCAGAAAAATATAAGAGAGCACAAGTCCCCAGCTGGGGTCATCTATTGTGCCCTGAGCCCACACAGCAGGTAGGCAAGCATAAGCATAAAAAAACCTTTTGCAAGTTTAAGCCTTCTGAGGTACCGTGCTGAACATCCTACCAGTCATCCACAGACACAGCAGCCCTTGTCCTTGAGCAGAGTTTTCGCTTACCTTCCCTTCACGCTGGTGCCACGGTCCTCTCTCCGCATGCCCAAGGGCCGCAGCCGAGTCCTCCTGCCTTTGTCTCTCACTTTGTTTTCTCCCATTTTTCACGCTGCTTCCCTGATTCTTTGAGGTGCCTCTGTACCTGTCTGAATGACCAATGAAAATCAAACTGATACCACATCTCTGTTCAGACACTATCTAGTCTTTGGATACTTCAACTGACCTTAAGAAAAGGCACATTTAGTCCATGTGAAGGAAACTGGTATGGATATCAGTCTCAGGAAGTCTGGTGTGATGCTTCCTAAACTGTACCCATCCTTCAGCATAATGGGCACATTCAAAAGCTAAACCAGCATTTTATCTCTACCATGAGCTGTTTCATTGCCAGATTAAATACCAAGTGTCTCAAAAATCTTACTACAAGCAATATGAGATTGAAATAACTCAAATCAAGTGCTTAATTTTTAGTTTTTTTTATTTCCTCAGATCTGCCATCTCTTGACACCTTCCCTCCCTTGTTGAAAAGCTTTTCTAATCCAGAATGGCATAAGAAACACAGTGCTGGAAAGGGCATACAGTGAAGTCTAGCTGGGTAATTTGGAAATAGTCTTACAATAAGTGTTTTTCCGAAGCCAGTAGTACACTTACCTGGTGTTCCAGTTAGTATATAAAAAATAAAGTAAAACTTAAACTGTACAACTTCTGTAAAACCCTAAGAGCAGGCAATGCGCTCCTCGGCACGATTGCACATTTCAAAAATGGGATTTTTATCACAGTATTTCATTTCCAGTCAATCGAGGTCTGCATTCATAGATCATTTTTCACATATATTACCCAGCAACTGCTCCTTCTATCTCTACTCTGGTAAATATTTTTGTCTTGTGCAAAGGATATAAGGGCAACACAACCAAGATGAATTCCTGCATTAGTCTTGCAGCTGAGATGACAGTGACATACAGCAAGGTATTAGAGCACTATAGAATCAGAAATGTACAGTAAGCCTGAGTAAAGGATGTAGCCTCGAGTTTTATAGCCTCAGTCCCAGGAAAACAAAGATAAAAGGTACACTTCCACTGTAATATACGGCCAAGTTTAGTCATTTAGAAGAATACACGACATCAATGAAATTTAACCTATTGATTCATCATCTTCCTGGAGGCAGCCCAGGTACCTTGGATGACAGCTTGGCCTATTTCACACAGCGCAATCCAGATCAATAGGGAGGAGGGACAGCGTAGGAGATGGTGCCTATGTGTCTAGCTAAGAAAAATAAAATATAACTTAGTGTTATTAAACTTGTTTACTGCTTCTAAATGTATATCAGCATTACATAGTCACCCAGGTGAGGTAGTAGAGAAGTTGGCTACTGCAAGTGTTGTGCTTGCTTTGCTGCTGTGTTTTTCTAATGAGAGGCAGAATATTGCTCCCAGCAAGTTCCTGGTTACTGGGTCACAGGTGGTCTCAGTGTTATGGCCAAACTAGATATAGCTTGAGAACAGTGCATAACAGAGCAAAGAATATTCCAATTTTCTATACTGATGGTAAATCCTCATTTTAATTTACAGACTCTGTGAAGCCAGGCAAATTTAGAAGACAGAACAGGGAAACCATTCTTCTTCACCCTGGCAGTGTTGCACTTAGATATTTTTGGCCTACAACCTCATCAACATTCAAAGCCACATCAGTTTAACTAACACTACTACAATTTTTAAACAGTTAATGAATTCTGTGCATGGCCAGAACTACTTTAATTCACATTTGCCTTATATTGAGTTCCCTCAGCTCAGCAAAGAAGGCAGCTTAGTGTGCACTTAAGGCTCTCTACACAAGTTGTTCTACCTGCTACATAAGCTGCTAGTATTATATCAAAAATGATAAATGAGGAGAACTAACACCACAGAGTCAGTGTAAGGTGATGGAGATGGGTGATATCGATCTAAGGTGATAGGTGTTCTTTATTCTTGTAGGTATGCTTGGTCTCAGTGATCTACAAGGTCCTTTCCAACCACAATTATTCTGTGATTCTGTGAGGTCGAAAGTTTATGCCGAATACAGACTGAAACCAAGCCTCGAGTCACCAGCGGGAGTGTGAAAATGCCAAAAGCACATTGAACAGCCTATTAGCCAATTTGCTAAAAAGATAAAGAAGGAGTACTTCAAGACATAAAGCTTTAGCAGAGTGAGTATTAAAACCTCTTCACAAGAGACCTGTATTATTTTGTTCTTATTTGTAAATTTATATAAGGTGTCATAACCATATATATTAATAACAAAGAAACAGACTTGCAATGGTAAGTAATCCATACAAATTCTATCACAGTAATAAAGTCTCTCAGAATTTTATCCTCAGGGCTCCAGATAACCTCATCCAGTGAGGAATTCAATAACTCCATCCGTCAAGAACTAGAAGGGGGGGTGGTAACTGGGTTTGGAAGCAATGCTAATGAAACTCTACAGATGCAGCTTCTCAAATGGAATTAATTCGACAAGAATGGAATGCAGAGAATAATTTCAGGCTCATTTTTTTGACATCTTTCAGAGTTAAAATACTTCCAAATTGATATGCTTGAAACCCTAGAGACTGCCTTGATTTTCTAATGTAGTATCTTTGTGAGTAGAATGCAGGAAGACAAAAAAATTATTGGCACATGGCAGTATTATTTAATCTTACTTGGTCTGCAGGCTCAAAACACTTAATCTAATTCCTATGGAATTAACCATACTTAGTATTACTATGAGTGAATTTTAATAACCTGAAATTAAAGCTGGGACATTTGGAGGAGAAAGACATGAAAACTGAGCTGCTCATTTTTCTCTCTCAAAGACTTGCAAGTTATTCTTAGTTTTTAACACAGTGAAGGAGCTCCAGGCGTGACACAGTTTGGTGGGTACTCTACAAAATAGGGTAAAGTAAAAATGAAGATGTTTATTTCTTGCAAATAACTTCAAATTAAACCACGAATAAATAAATGAATAAGCAAATAAATGAAACTAACAGACTGAGGCATCCAGAAACAGCACTGCCTTGTGAAAGTTTAGAGGCTTAGTGCAAAGTTTCTCACATTTCTGTCAGCAGAAATATTTTGAGACATTTTAATCACGATGGTGTAATTGCCTTGTGTGCAAGAGGCAACTTGGAAATCTTTCAAATGGGTGGCTCACACTACCATACAGGGGAGATAGAATGGAGGCAAAGGCTGAACTGAGGCAAGGATCTCTTTGAAGAGAATGGGACATCCTGGTGGAATGATGAACTGGGTAGGTATCCAATGTTTGATGGAAAAGAGGAAAGGAAGCCAAGGAAGAGGTGGATCCAGAGCAGCACAAGGCTCAAAGAAACTGCCTAAAAAGTCTTAGAACTGCACTTGATATAGACGTGCTCTGCAAGACTGCATTCATTAAGCTAGAAGCTCTTGTAATGAAGGCTCAAAATAGCAAGAACCTGTAAGAAGTTCTGCTGGACTAGTGAAGAAAAGCCACCCATGGAGATAGTACTGAAGAAGAGTCACCGAGACCAAGAGTACAGAAGAAGAGATGCAAGTTACAGATGATGTGTATATTACAGTCTTGAGAAAAAGGAAAACAGGGAGAAGAAGTAAGTAGCAACAACTGAGAGATGTCAGGCTCACCTCTGTGCCTGGGAAGATCAGGGAGCAGATTCTCCTGGAAGGCTTGATAAGGCACATGGAGGACAGGGAGGTGATCAAGAACAGCCAGCATGGCTTCACTAAGGGGAAATCCTGCCTGACCAACCTAGTGGCTTTCTACAACAGAGTGACTGCACCAGAGGACAAGGGACGACCCATGGATGTAATCTATCTGGGTTTCTGCAAGACCTTTGACATGGTCCCCCACAACATCCTCCTTGTCAAGTTGGAGAGATATGGATTTGATGGGTGGACTGTTCAGTGGATAAGGAATTGGCTGGATGGCCACATCCAGAGGGTAGTGCTCAATGGGTCAAAGTCCAGATGGAAATCAGAGACAATTGATGTCCCTCAGGGGTCTGTACTGGGGCCTGTCTTGTTTAACATTTTTATCGATGACACAGCCAGTGGGATCGAGGGCACCATCAGCAAGTTTGCAGA
>VWZY01010827.1:0-57437 GCA_013399075.1 Chloroceryle aenea
TCCAGTCCCTTCCCCAGCCTGGCAGGAGGATTCTCAGTTGCAGAGCTCACTGCAGTTCCATTCCCTCACTAGACTGATGCCAGACTATGAACCAGTGAAAAATGTAGCTCACAGTTACTCTACCTCCAGATGCTTATGCAAATAAAGCCCAAACAGCAAAATAAGGTGTAATTTTTAATTCACAAACAGAAAGGTCTGCACTTTGAAAAGGGCCTGGCTGTTCCAAGCAGCAGCCTGGAAAGACATTCTTTATTTCAGGCGTCCCTCGTATCACTTCACTAGTTGCAAAATGATATGAAATAGAAGCAGTTCTAGAAGCACAACAGTTCATTTTTATCAGTCCATAGAAATGATCCCTGTAGTGGAGTACTTCTGACAGATCTTGGACTCTCAGCTAACATGTGCCAAACCCTCGCCAGCATTCGGCACCAAGGTCCTGAAATCATGGCAGGAATTCCATTTATCATTAAAAGTCCTATCTCCAAATTGGCTGCCGTTATCATCTGGCAGGTTGAAATAATTGTCTTCTATTTAACCTCCCAATAACTCAGCTACCTAAATAATTTCCAGATTATATTTTCTCTTCTCCTAGGCTTTCATTAGACTGACAAATATCTGTGTCACCACGTGAGCTACGAGTTCCTTGGACCGGGCGTTTGCCTCGCAATGATACTGCCAGCTGATGTGAAGAGGGATGAGGGATTTGTTTGCTTTGTGAGCCTGTCTTTCATCGTCCTGAATTCAACACTAACATCTCGCTAATCCTGCCTTTAAATCGATGGACACTAATGCACCCCTTTTTGGATCTCGTCACTGAACTATCAAAGGCTTAGAAAGGCTAACAATCATTTCACCATCTGTAGGGCGCACAGAAAAAAAATGAGGATTAAAATCTTTCCAGTGGATAGGTTGTAAATGATGCATTTCTCTGGGCACTGCTATGAGTAATTCCGCTTTACTTGGAGTGCTGGGATCCAAAACCTGAGAAAGGTTAAAGGATGAAGTTCCCTCTCAATTCATTATTGCACGTTTTGGTCCTGTTTTCTTACGTTTCTCCTCCACTTCTGTACTAAAAATGTTTTATTTGTGTATCCTTAGGCAGCTGTCCATAACCACGGCAGGAGATACATCCTAATGCCTTGACACTTCACATGTACATCTCGTTTTATACTGTTTAGGATTACATGGTCATTAACTGCACCACGTTCTCTTATCCTGGGTAGCCTGACACCAAACCAGTGAAGAGTCTACGTGTCCAAATTTTGCACCATAGTACTCACTTTGCTGTTGGAAAATGTATACATGCAGGACTGGGCTGACTGCTCTACGAGACTCTTTGGCACTGACTTTTGCCCTGAGCTTTTTCCTTTTTCTTTCTTCCATATCCACAAAGTTAAAAGGGTCGGGAGGGGGCAGGAAGAAATAGTGGAAATCTACATCAAAATATTCAAGGGATTGCAGCATCTCTTATCAGCAGCTTTGTCATCACGGTGCCAGAATAAAAGTTGGTTTTGCCTGGGTAAGAATTTGCAGTGCAGCTGGAATGGCACAAGATTCTGCTAATGCACTCATGCAAATGTGTAGTCATGGCATCCAATAAAACCTCTAATTACTTCAGATCTGACACTGCTCTCTATTCCAGTTTACTAGTAAACTTAAGGGACGGTGTGTGCTTGTTTTGAATACATTAAACACTTTGTTCTGATTAGATTCCATGCACATTTCACAGAGGAAAACACATCTGCTCCATCCGAGATATAAAATGGGTATTTCCTCAGGGGTGTGTAAAGTGTGTATAAATCTGCATCTGCCTGAGATTTGCATAGATGCTGGTACACAGGTCACTTGTGCGCTTAGTTCCTCTTTGTGATCTGGGAGCAGTGCTGGGTAGTTCTCCCTGCTCTGATCAGATCACAGACATCTTTTGCTTACACGTGTAGAGCTTTATTCAGCTGTGCACAGGGGTCTACGCTGCACTGCTGGGTTAGTCCAGTGGTTTTGCACATCTAGGAAGAAAAGCTTACTTTGAATGGTATTGCTGGCCAGTGTTTATGCATCCAGCTTGGCTTTATCTTTCATGCTAAATTACTAACTCACATATTTTCTCCATCAAGTAACAAGTCTATGCGTTGAAAATATTTGTCACTGCTCACAGAAAAGCACCCTTTTGTATAGCTTATTGTCTCCTATTAACTCACTTTTCTTCTCAAGGAATTCCCCCTGCAGCAATCCCCGTTGTAAGCCATTAGTTGAGCACATCTGCCCGCTCTAATGACCACTCCAGTGTACACATACCTGACTGCCATCTGATTTAGACATCACCCACAGGACACGAACACTAATGTCTCCTGGGCCAGCTAAGTCCTGGATTATTGACTAGCTACAGTTATCACTTCATTTGGTCTTTGGAGGTGAACCAAGTGCACCTGAGGTCATAAATAGGTCAAATGATTATACGGCTTGCAGAGGAACCAAGTATTTTTGTTACCCTAATAAGAACCAAAAATATACTTTCTAATTTGTTTTGACAGCAGATCCAATTGCTTTGCCTTTATGCAATGTCCCCTTTGTGCAGCTATGAAAATGCAGCCAATTAGGCATAACATTCTTTTTCCGTGTGAGAAGCAAGCTAAATAAATTGATGCCATTTAAAATTAACACACGTACAAGAAAAAAAAAAAAACAACCATAAAACCCAACAACAAAAAAAGAATGAAAAAAAAATGGTGGCATCAAATATCTGATAATCAATCTGTTATTTTATAAAGGAAAAAGGAAGAAAACAAGGCTGCTATTTCTAATTAAAATAGTAATTAGAGATGTGATAAACAATGAGGGTTATGATTGCTGCCTAGAAGTGTGTTGGGGGAGGTAGACACAAAGAGATATTTAAGCTAAAGGAAAATGCTTGTATGAGAAGAAATGGGTATAAATTGTTCCTGAATAGGTAAGGCTGGATTTAGGAGAACATTTTGAGCCTTTGGGCTCCTGAACAGCTCTCTAGTATTAAAGTGGGGCCAAAAAATACCTAACTGGGGTAAATTTGAGATTGATAAAAGAAATTCTATAACCCTTTTCCATCTGAGCAGAAGGGACTGCAGGCAGCAATCTAGGTTTGCCATTTTAATTCCCAAATGTGTGAAATTGTGTTTGCTGACACAAGCTCACGTTTTGCACACTCACACAGCTCAAGGCCACTTCTGCTTCTCAGATGCCCCTCCAGTGAGAAGGCTGGGGGTGGACAATCAGCAGGGGCCAGCAAACCCCCACTGACCAGAGGGATATCCCATTCCACGTGACACGGGGGTCAGCAGTAAGACTGGGGGGGTGGAGGTTGGCGAGGGCGGTTGCAGCTCAGGGCCCCAGTGGGTTGGTGGTGAGAAATTGTTCTCTTCAACTCAATCCACAAGTTTTCTCACTTTCACTCTTCTGATTCTCCCCCAGTCCCACTGTGGGGGGCTACCTGTGGGGGTTAAACCACCCCACTGTCCCCAAGGCTTTGCTCCTCGCTGGTACCCTGCTTTCTCCCCCACCAACACCATGCCCGGCGAGCAGCAATGGAAGGTGATGCATGGGCCACGTTGGCACCTCTGCCAGCTCCTGCCCACTGGCCCAGATGCAGTTTCTGCCATACAGACTCCAGGCTTGTTAAGGCTTTTGTTAACACCAAGGTGAAATAAGCTTAATGTCCCTTCAGGAGCGTGTTCCCCAACCTCACCTTCCTTTCTTGGTTCATAAGCACAAAAATACCTGGTCTTCAGGCTCTACTTTCTTGCTCAGTGATTTACAGGGGAAGAAAGGCAGAGAGAGAAGAAATTGTTCTTATTTTACAATTACCTTTACAATACGGTAAGCACGTGCCAGGTGAAAAGTTGAGCACAAGAGGAGCGCAGCTGCAGCTGTGGCCTGTACCTCGCATGGCCTATCCGGCCTGCACTCACGCGGCCTGTTGGTTTCACTTCCACAAATCTCCCATTCTGCCAACGGAAGAGGTTTGCTGCATGGCACGGACACCTGGAAACAAACAGGCTTCTCTCTTCCACTAACACACGCGCGAAGTGCAGCTGCAGATCCCCAGCTCTCCTTTCTGGGATAAGTGCACAGCATTTGCCCACAGCCGTCTCCCAGAACCTTCAAAAAGGCCTCGAGTCCCAAATCTGAACTGGTGAGGTGATGCCTGGGTAGAAAAGTCTGTGGTGCTATTTCATTATTAGTCTGACTATTGAGAGGGACAAGAGGAGTCCCAGCCTGCTCTAACTGGGTAATTATCTTAATGGGAGAGATGTCTGCACACACAAAGCTGGATTTCATGGTAACCACTCTCACCGAGGCTGGCCAGGCACTGGATCGTTTGATGGCTGTTTAATTGATTGAGCCACTTCTCCTCTGGTAATGAAATAAGGAATAGTTCCACGTGACATCATGAATTCTCTGAACATCCTTTTAATTCCTCTCCTTTGCTGCCCTGCAAGTGCTCAGCTCTCCTCCCCAGTCAATAAACGAATGACTGGAGAGCAGACAAATCTCTGTTGTTTGCGTGGGCTGCCAGAGGATACAGGAACCAGGGCAGAAATGCTCTCTGGCCTCCTCATCTGCAAGCGAGGGCATTTCTTTTCACCCCAGCATGCACAAGGATGCGCCTGAAAGCTGCCCTCCCTTCGAGAGCAGATGCAAGACGAGGTTTTTGCCCTGTCCCCAGTTGCCGCTGGGAGAGCACAGACAATCCCACTTCAGCCTGTGCCTCTGGGTCTGCTGCCTTCCCCTGCCCTCGCTCCTGCCTGGTGGGGCCGCTCGCTCTGGGAAAAAGGGAGAGCAAAGCAGAGGTGTCACAAAGGACATCTTCAGGGAACAACAAGACAACCCTGCGAGGGTGCCTGCCTCCCGTCCCACGCTGGGGCAGTCACTGGTCGTTCACTTCCACTTAGAGTCACTGTCCCTGTCTGCTGCTGCCCTGCCTCGGGGTAGGGTTAGCCCAGTTCTCAGTCTTCAGGCAAAAGATGTGACAGAAAGCATTAGATTTCAACAGAAAAGCCTCTTGATGGAGTTCGTTGTGAAACTTCTCAAAGTTTCTGGTGGAACAATCATGCAATCCAAAGAACTGACCTCTTATAACACAGCATAGCCTCGATTTACCACTGGCTTTGGAAATGTATTTCTAGGCAATTTACAGATCTGAAGAAACGCAGATCTTGCAAGAAAAATGCATGTTGGTTGGGTTGGGTTTTCCTGTTTACAACCTGATTTTATTTAAATCAGGTCTTACAGTAGGACCGTTGCTTTCAAATGTCAGCTCAGCAGTGCAAAATAATTTAGAGAAACATTATTATACACATAATAGGGGGGATCTAATTAATGTCTATAAATGCACGAGGGCTGGGTGTCAAGAAGGCAGAGACAACCTCTTGTCACTTGTGCCCTGTGACAGGACAAGTGGCAATGGATCCAAGCTCGAGCTCAGGATGTTCCACCTCAACATGAGGAAGAACTTCTGTACTGTGAGGGTAAGAGAGCCTGGAACAGACTCCCCAGAGAGGCTGTGGAGTCTCCTGCTCTGGAGAATTTCAAGCCCTGTCTGGATGTATTTCTGTGTGATCTGCTCTGGTTTTGTCCTGCTCTGGCAGGGGGGTTGGACTCGGTGATCTTGGGAGGTCCCTTCCAACCCCTACCTACCACCCTGTGATTCTATGATAATGTGATACAACATTTAACAGCATTTACTTCAACCAAGAGCAGCATCTAAATCTAAGATCCCAATACTGTTAGGTTCATACATCTGCACCTACCATGCTCTAAGCTCCAGTTTGGTATGCAGGATTCTGCATGGCAGGATTTGCTAAGACCTGAAAAAGAAGCATTTTTCTCTTTGAATTTTGATACCATAAGGGAGGCAAGTTATTTTAAAAATGTGCTAGATTTTGCTCTTCCTTGCACTAGTGAAAATCTAGAGTAACCTGAAGTGAGTTTCTTTATCCAGAACTTTCAGAGCAGCGGGAAGCTGAATGTACCCAGTTCTGCATGCTGCCTTGTCTCATCACTGAAGATTTTCAGCATTCTTCTGCTTGTCTGTTTTGCAAACGTGTATTTTTCTCTTTTAGTTTACAAAAGAAATTTGACTAACACAATTGTTGACATGTTTTTACCTTTTAGGTTCAAGCTGAACCTGATACTGATGGTATCTGCACTCTGCCAGCAGTAACGTGTTTGGTCAAGGATAGAGGAGAAGAAAGGTAATTTTGTTTTTCCACAAAAAAATCAACAACAATATTTAAGCATAAGAGAAGATTGCTGGGAACTAAAAAACTGTCTTCCTCCCCTGATGTGAGAACTACAAAGCTCTCCAACTGTGATTAATGAAAGGCCTGGGCTGGAGCCTCTAGTGATGACAACAGGTTAGTGAACAGTAACAGAATAAGATTATGAGGTAGAAAAGTCATTCTTCTGGTGTATTTCTCAAGCTGCACACACCACACCTAATAAACAGCCAATCTAAGTGACAGTGCTTCAGGAGATGTTGCCTAGGCCACAAGAATGCCAGGTATCTTCACAGTATCTCCGGCTCCCTATTTGTTCACCGTCCGCACGCCTTCCTCGGGAGATGTAAATTTCTTCTGTCCCCTCAAGCAGCCTCCTGAATGCACCTCTATTCTTCGACTCCCATCACCTGCTATCCTCAATAATCCACTCCCTCAAGTCCAGCTAGCAGCCTGTGGCTCAGGTCCAGTCCATAGCTGCTTTCTACACAACCTGCTGTATCTTTCCTAGACAAAACAGGGATGAAGGTAAAGAATGACAGAGAGCTAGAGCATAAAAGCATCTGCCTTTTCTGACTCCGTGGGTCATGTAATGTCTGGGAGGCAAAAGATTTTGGTAACACCCAGACTATGCTAAAGCATGGTGATAGCCAGAGAGAGAGATTTGAAACAGACCCGGAACCTCCTGATTGCCTTAGTGGCATCTGACAGCCACAGCTTTGTCATATCCTGAAGTTATTTGTAGCAAAGAAATAAATATAAATGTTGTTCCTGAACAACAAAGTTCCTTTTTGGGCTGGATGGAAGTTAGTTGGTGCAGTTACACCCTGCTTGGGATAAATGAGCCACTAACATTATTTTTTTTCATGTGCCTGTGGGTTGGAAAGAAAAACGGTAGCTCAGTGAAGAGACCAAATTCTGGTTTGGGGAAGAGAATTCTAAAATGAGCCAAGATCGGAATGTGACCTGTGACTAAAAGGAAAACTTTTGTCCTCTTTGTTTTCCTTTTAGTCACAGGTAGCCTTTGGAAAAACTGGATAATTCTAATGAATCTGGATAGCCAAAGAGCCTTCCTATACTACTGAATATTGAACATCCATCCCATTATCTCCTACAGGCATCCTCTCTATGCTGCACTTAAGCAAAGGCAGCAATGCTTCCCAACTACCACCTCATATTGTACCCCACTTCCTTAAGGGGGACTACAAGAAAGGTAAGGCCAGTTTACAAGGGCTTGCAGACAGAAAAAAAAATATATATAGCAGCAACCTTTGTAATCTTAACTACTTCTCAGTACATCCCATAGCTTACAAACCATCAGTCCGACCTGCCCTGTGCAGACATCTAGACCACTCAGCACTTACTTCCCAGCCAAACTACACTCTTTTTCATTCCTGGCTTACTAATTTCCTTTCTCACCCCTGCAATGCTTTGCTCCTGGTCTGCTATAGATGATATATTTTTATAACTCTGGGAGATAAAACCTTTGTGAAGCTGCTGAGCTTTTTTTTTGTTTACAAAATCACCCTGATCTGCGATCGATACCTGTTTGTTTTCACAGCAAAACTTAGGCACTCGGTAATGGTTTCAAGCCCCCAGCTTCAGAATTACAATATAAACCCCCCCATAATGCCTGTTTTCTTCCACACTTTTACCTGAAAGACTGGAAGTTTAAAATGACCTCAAATTCACTAGTACTTCATGTCACGCAAGTACTTGTTAAGTTTTTCCTGGGTTCCTGTCTGTAGGAAAAACAACCCTACAAAGTACCACAATTTATTAACCTCTGCTTACTGATTCAGCAAGAGCAGCAAGGGTTCAGATTCTTACCTCCTACACTGAAATAAATTAATAGATTTACTCTCAGCTACATCACTGCAACGCGAATCGCAGCGCCTCACCTGAGTACACAGCATCTCAGGAGAATCTAGAACACAAAAAAATCCAAAGATGAGCTGGCTCTCCTCCAAGAAGGAAGCTAAGTGCCAAAAGAGCAGGCAATATTACCAGCATTAACATCTTTATAGCTTTTTAAATTCTCAGGTGTGCCCAGGATCTGCTGGGTACAGCTAAGGAAAAGCTGCTGCAGAGAAATCAGTTTTGACCCCCTGATTCCCAGTCTGCTTCCTTCCACCCCACTCTCAGTTCCAGTTCTGTTAAAGGACACTTGGAGCCACTCTGAGTTTATATTTGCTGGCCTAAGACCTAAGGGAATATCTGCTAGTCAAGGGCAACCCCAGCATAGCAGAGCCTCCTCATTCACAGACCCCCCATAATCCCGACTCTGGGAGAGGAGGGAGGTTGTCCCGAAACTGGAAACGCTGATAAGGATAAATCACTCACCAGTGTTGGGATCTACAAAGCACTGCCAGCCCTCAAAGCAATTCACAGACCACAAAGGCATCCACAGCTCTCACCCTTCAGTTCAGCTCCGTGTACCGAGATGAGCAGTCATGGTCTGACCTATTCAGTGGGAACCACTGGACTAATTACTGTTCTTGGTGTTTGTTTAAAGCTGAAAATCAGCAGTTGTGTTTTACACAAGATGTTGGAAGCAAAGTGAAAATCAGCAGTTGTGTTTTACAGAAGATGTTGGAAGCAAAGAAGACCACAAGACTAATTAGACTCATTAGAAGCCGGAGTGGTCCAGCTCCTCAGCAGAAGAGGCACAGCCACACTGGGGCTTCAGTGAAAATGCAGATCACAGTTAGTCAGAATTACCTGAGTAAAACCATTTACATTTGTTTTAATTAGTGCTTTATCATAATGAAAAACACAAAATCATTATTACACTTAGATCCTCTTCTCTTCAGAAACTGTGTTCACTAGTTTTGAAAACATCCTGGCACAGAAGTTTCACTCAGCACGTAATAAAGTAACCAGAGACTTCCAAAGATTCTGCAATGAGTTGAAAAATGAAAGATTACAATTGTCTGAAGCTTGAACTGGGATAATCTCTGAATTTAAAATTCCTGCTTATGCCACTAGATAACTTAAGACCATTCCAGAAGACCTGCCATCACCTACAGCATAGACTGGCTTTCAGCTGAAATGCAAACCCATCAAATTCAGACAGAAAAGGACTGCCCTGTGCAAGGGGCACAGCTTTCCTCTACAGCACGGGTGGAGAAAGGTTCCCCACAGCAGCCAGTAAATGTACTTCTGATCACAGATATCAGGATGGCTAGAAGCCTGAGATGTTCAACTCGCCTGTCTGCCAGCCAGTCCTTCCTTTCTCCTGAGTATCCCAGCAGGAGCCCTAACCAGCCACCTCTGGCTAGCATAAGCCTGTGCAAGAAATGACTGGCATGCTCTATTCCAGGAGTAAGCTGGAACTAGTCAACAAAAGCTCTTACAAAAAGTAGAGTACCTTTGATGGCTTGGTACCCCAGGCTGTAACTTGGCAAAGTCAGTGGGGAAATCTGAGTTCATTAAAGGCAATAAATTCCCCCTGCAGCACAAACAGCCTTGCACGGGGTGAGCTTTGAAACAGTCCATGGTCAGGGAGTTATGCAGCCCCAAAACCTGAAAACTAGGGGTCAGGACAGGCACAGAAGCCATGTGCCTGTTACTGCTGCACGTGCTTCAGTGAAAATGCAGATTACACCTTTGTAAATATTTTTCCACAGAATAATAGGAAATTCTTATGAGCAATTCCAAGCCTTTTCATGCTTAAGTGATATCAATTGCAAGGAACTCCACTGGAATTCATGGAGCTCCACAGCTGTAAAATCTGTATCAGTGATCAGAGGCTCCAACTTACTCATTTTTTGGCATATCCACCAAGTTTTATGTATCTGACTAGACTTGTAGGTGTAATTTAACCAAGAGAAGCAGCATTATTTGACTTTGTAGACTAAATGATGGCACATCCTGGGAAATACTTCTAGCAGGTGCACTTTCATCTCAAGCAGATTGAACTGGGGCATCATTGTTAAGACTGTTGGCACCTGGCTCTTCATTGTGTAACAATCCAGGAAGAGTTATGGCAAAAGAGCCAATCGGTTTTGGAGCAGACAACATGCATTACACTCTGGGTGTGTGTAAACCCAACATATAAAGCTGAATTCTAAGCACTAAGGAGTTATATATACCCACTGGAAGTGTACCATGGTTCTGGCAGGAGTTCAAGAATCTCTGAATTTATATAACCCCCAGAAGAATTGTTTAATAACCAAAGTGGGGGAAAAAAAAAATCATATATCAGTCATTGTTCTATAATAAGGCCTTTTTTAAGTGATAAAAGTGAACCTCCACTATGAAAACACTAATTTATCTTTCAAAGAAGCTCAACGTGACCCAGCAATGTGTGCTTGCAGCCCAGAAAGCCAATCCCATTCTGGACTGCATCAAAAGAAGCAAGGCCAGCACACTAAGGAAGGTAATTCCCTCTCCTCCACTCTGCTCTAGTGAAACCCCACCTGGAGTATTGCATCCAGCTCAGGGGCCTCCAGCAGAAGAAGGACATGGACCTGCTCAAGTGAGTCCAGAGAAAGAGCACAAATATGATCAGGAGCCTGGAGCACCTCCCCTGTGAAGACTGGATGAGAGAAGCCTCAAGAATACTCAAGAAAAAAATATGCTAACTGTATTCCATGTCAGCTTCCACCCCTTTGTGCCAACATCTCTGAAGTCCCTCTTCTAATAAAGGAGACCATTATCAACACTGAGCACATGTCTGTGCCAGTTCAGGTTTACTGGGTGGTGGCCAGTAAGGCAGCCAACACCTCTTGGTGGCCAAGACAACCGTGCTGGGGTTGCAGTACCTGAGAGGTCTCAGCTGGAGGGATGAGTGGCCAGGAGCAGTGAGGGATTCCATCCCGTGTACATCATGTTCAGTGTAAAGCAGAGGGATCATAAGGGTCAAGCTCTCCTCTGCAATGCCTGGGATTTGAGGAGGAGTTTGTCCTTTCCCCTTCAATCCTGATCCACGTGTTCCTGAATCCAGTTCCCATCTGCCTCTGAGTGCATTCTGGGACTTCCCCAGTGCCTGCTCCACCGCACCAGCGGTGACGGTGGCATAACTGCCATCAGGGGGGTTGGGTTCAATGCTAATCTTGTACAGATTTCATTTCATTGCTATTGTTTCATCAAAGCTGGTTTAGTTTTCTTTTCCAATCCATAAGCCTCTCTTCCCTATGCCCTTTCCCTTTCCCTTCACAAAGGGAGAGGGGTTAGCAGAGAGAATCGGTCTTTTGCCTCCTGCCTGGTACAGCCCTAACTCCTGACACAGTCCTAGTCAGGCTCCATCTCCATTCCTCTGCAAAATGAAGGTAAAAAATCCCCAGCTTCATTGATATCTTTTCCACCCATTAAAATTTGAAAAACTGGGTATTTTTTTCTGGTCTTCCTTCTGGTTCTCACTTTCATCTGGTGAGGCTGACCTACTTGATATTTCAATGAGGTCTGATCCTCTGAAGTCTCAGTATGTGTTTTATTTCCTTTGGCTCTCTGTTACTCAATCCTTAACATTTTATTCTACCAGGTGCAGCAAACACTCTACTTTATCCATCTTTTGAACATTTGCTTCTAATGTATGCCTGGCTACCTGGTGGTGTGTAGCTGATACTGTCTTTAACGTGCCTTGAATCCATCTGTCTGTTGGACCATATGGTTGTAATTTATTTGGCAGCCACGCTCCTCATCACAAATGGAGCATCCTCAAGTCTCTTCTATTCCAGGAGATGTAGCAGCTCCTCATTCCAGCATTAGGTTTATTTGGAGATGCAGTTCTCAGACTTTCCCTTGCTGCTTCACAACCGCTCTGAGTCATCTCCAACATTCAGCAGTCCTCCCTGGAGACGTCCAGCAACGTGAAACCTCTGTGCAAACCCAAATGTGAAATGCAATCATTTACAATTTTTCCTGTGACACACAGGCCCGAGTCATAGTCAGTGAAACATCTGCCCTGTCAGCACTTGAGCAGCTGTGCTGGCTCTCTTGCTGTAAGTTGGAAATACTTCTGTCAACTGGTGAAACGACCGTGAGTCTGGGACAACATAGCCCCATTTCACAACTTGCTCCATCATCTAGGAATCCTCCAGTGAGTTTATTGCTTTTGCTTGTGGATTGCTGATTATATAAGTTACACTCTTCCTAACACACGCTTCTACATCTCCTCTTCTCTTAGGCCATCACGTGTCACTCTATAACCTTGTCAAGGCTTTGGTTATTGCTGAATTGACCTAAGGGTGAGCTCATGCCATCAGCCTGAGCTGTGCATGTTCAGGCACTGTTCAGCTTTTACATGTCTATGGACTTGGGACACCCTACAGCTCCCCAGCTCAAACTTTCCCTTCTTCCACTAAATCAGAGAAGGTTAGATATTGTGCTTGCATTACCAGCTCATCTAAGCTTGGTCTCACTCTTACCTGAGATGATGACCATCTTGACCTGCTGAAGGTAAAGAAGGTGTACTCTGTAGCAACCCCATGCCCTTTTCCTCCAGATCAAGAGCCTGTTCCTCCCTACACAATCTGAGACAGGATCCTGGCAGTGTGTCTCTTAATGCTGCCAGCTGTCACCCTGACCATAAAGTGACAGCAGCTTTCCCCAGATCATTTTGCTAGTACTTAGATTTGTCATCTCATAGCCCAGGTGAGGTGTTCCCCTCCACAGGAAACTAGCCCACCTGTAAACCAACCAACATGCCCTTCACTTTTTTGGCTCTGTAACTTTAACAGCACCATCCAAAAAGAGTGGTTTCTGTCATTTCTGGTTTGGGTAGCAAGATCTCTTGGTCTTCCATTGCCAAACCAAGGCCAGAGATGGAGACAGATCCTGAGCTCCTGCTGTGACCCCTTTGTTCAGCTGAGGCAGTGAGCACTTGGTTGGCCCGAGGTTTGATGCATGAGCCTTTTCAGCCTTTCCTGACAACAGATGCATCACCAGGTATGCTACAGGTATTCCTCCTGACATACCAGAGGTGACCAGATGGGAGGGATATACATTTGAAGCATGAATTGCTAACTTCCAGGTATTTCCAGTCTCTTTTATAGTAATGTATGAGGAGATAGCTGCTCCTATTTCAAAACAAAACTATCTTAGCACTTGGAGCTTCCTTAATTCAGAGAAGGAAACTGAGATCCTTCAAACCTCTAGTCCTGAAAGGTTATCACTCTCAGCTCACTTAAGCTTCAAGCCCACCCAGAAATGCCAAATCTCTTGCCAGAGTGATAAATGTGGGCAGTGGGCAGTCAACAGCTGAGATAAAAAAGTCCATCCTCTAGCAGACAAGCTTTACTGGAACATACACAACTATGCAGAGCTAAGTAGTGATATGTAGCCTCTGTTAATAAAATCTCACCAGTCTGCTGGCCAGATGTCCTGTGAGTCTTGAGAATCTGGAGATGCTCTACAGCAGAGATCACGCAGATTCAGCTCCTTTAAGTTCAAAGCATTCACAAGTTCAAAGCATTCACAACTTCTCTGTTCTAGGCACCTTTTATAATTTTTTTCCAGTTCTTTCTTTAAAGCTGGTAATGTCTCCTCTTACCTCAGCAGTCACTTTTCCTCCCTCAGCTGTTGCATTCCTTTCTTTATCTTTCCAAGGAGGTTTTTTTTTTTGGCTTTCCTTATCTCCCTCTATTTTGCTTAGGAAGTCTTAGATAAGGCAATGGCAACAGCTACTCCTCTTCATTAGGAGAGGGGGAGGAAAGTTCAACCATCAATTATGTTAGCTCTTGCTTATGCTGGCTGCAGGCTGCTTGGCTGAATGACTTAAAATAAATTATAGATAATTTAAATCTGGCTCTTAGTTGTTTAAATCTAGCCGTGCTAACTCGTCACGAGTAATCCTTTACTTCATCAATACTTCAATAGGTATCAAGAGCTTTTAAAATCCAAGCAAACTGGGGCTCTGAATCCTGTTTATCTGGGTTGTTTTTCTTGAAGTATTTAAAGGATTCCTGCCCTGCAGATGCAAGCTTTTCTTTTGCATAAGGATCATTCATGTTTTGCCATATCACGTCATCTGGATGCTTTATAACTATTTCTAGCTACCAGTTCATCCAGTTCATCTGAGTTTTATTGACTTTTCTAGAATCAACCCCCAGTTTTCTAGTATCCTCTTCCTTTGTGGGGTGATTTCCATCAGCAGCAGTTTCAACCCCCAGCAGTTTGAATCCAAGTCGTAGTCAGTGCTGGAAGCTTTCACCAGGATCCTCATTACTGGGAATCTTTGCAGTTCCTGGGTGTTCTCTCACATAGCCCTGGTTTGTTGTTTGGTTTTTTTACTTCTTCCTTTGAAAGATTGCTCCTTGACACCATTCCATCTTTTTCTGATACAAGTATGATCAATGTAGTCAAGCTGAGACATGCTTTTGGCAGCTTGTTCATCTGTCATAACCATTTGTTTGATTCTTCAAAAGCTGGTAAAAGCCACTGCTTCCTTTATAGGTTTGCTGTTCTTAATACACTTAAAGGTTTCTTGTTGTTTGTGCTAATGCCTCTGTAGAGTGATTCACCATATCCCATTTAATTAGGGAAACGAAATGAGTCTTTAATTAGTATGTACTCCAGACAACACAAGGAAACAATTCAAATATGTAAACACATGTTCAAAAACATGGAGAACAAGCCCATGACTCGGAACAGCCAGCGTGCATTTACCACGGGCAAGTGCTGCCTGCCTAATGGGATAGCTTTGTAGGATTAAATATCTGGCACAGTGGGCACGGAGAGAGCACTCGGATAGTTTATAGGCTGGCTTCAGCAAGGTCTTTCTCACAGTCTTCTATAGGCAAGATAGTGGCTGGGTAAGTGGATAATGGACAAAAAATAGTCTGGACTGCCAGGCTCCAATGGTTGTGACCAGTGGCACGAAGCCCAGCTGGCAGCTGGTTACCAGTGGCATCCTCTGGGGATGGATACTGGGGCCAGTACTGTTTGATGTATTTATTAAAGACCTAGAAGACACTCAGTAAATTCACAGATGAGATCAAACTGAGCAGAGCAGGTGATATGCTGCAGGTAGAGCTGCTGTGTAGAGAGACTTCAACAGGTTTGAGAAAACAGCTGGCAGGAATCTTACAAAGTTCAAAGAAGCCAAATGCTAAATCTTCCAGTGTAGGTGGAATAACCCCATGCAACAGTACAAGCTGAGAGAAAACGTGGAATCAAAACAGCTTTGCCAAAAAGGACCTAGGTGTCTTGGTGAGGTGTGCACTGAGCACCAGCAGCAGCATGGCCTTGCAGCAGAGGTCAGCACACGCTAGTCTGTCCTGGCAGCCTGGCCAGCAGCTTGAATCGAGCAGCTCTTCCTTTGTTCTGCACTTAGGAGATCACATCTGCAAGACCGTGTCCAAGTAGGGGTTCCCAGTACAAGAAAAACATGGATATACTGCAGCAAGAGTGGTAAATATGGCTGGATCCAACTGTGCTGCATCCTCTCTCTTGCTCCTTTGATGGCCACTGTGCAGAAGAGATACTGAGCTGCTACGTAGCTCCTGTTATTTACACAAGTTGTTGGCTTCCTTTTTTTTTCCCTAGAATAAATTCTATTAATCCAACTCCTGTTAATTCAGCTACTCTTTTGAAGGGAAAGAAGTGCATTTGCCATTTATACTCACACTCATACACTGCTCAAAACAAAACCCAAAAGAACAGCTCTCTACTTCCTCAACGGTCCTTTTAAAGTTGCCATTACAATTATCAAACCAATTGTGTCCTGACACGAAGAAGGGACAGACATTATCCAAATACTGGGACAGACATTATCCAGATAAAGTAAACAAGTTGTTTTCTCCACAGTACAGCTACTGACCCACTACTGGTTTACATCTCAAGGGGGAAATCTTCCATGGGGATTCTTTGATGTCTTTTAAGCACAGTAGCCTTCCCTCTGGTGAGGTCCCTAAAAGGATTTCTGTTTTTTTACAGAAGATCTAAGAACATAGTGACTGGAAGACTTCAATCCCTTTATTAAATTGGGTAGAAATCAGCCACTAGCTTAAAAAATTAATTGGGCAGACAAGCATTAGGGCACTAAGGCACATGAACTCAAATACCTTCACAAACACAACACCTCTAATGCCTGTTACCACCTAAGTCTCATTTCCCTACGCAAGCAAAATGAAAATACCTTCACAGGAACACACAAAGAAGTCCAGTGAACAATACTCATCCACAGTGCTCTCGTTAAAGAACATTCTTGTCAACAAAACAATGCTTTAGGAGCAATTATTAATACTTCATATGAGAAGACTACCCACCACCTACTAAGGGAGATGGCACACAACCATGCTAGGAATGCAGGAAACAAGAAGAAGAAAAGCAAGATAAATCACCACCTTTTATTTCTATTATTCATACCCTTCCAATTATGGAAATTCATTTAAGGGATGACAGTCCCAGTGGGATTAGGAAGGGTCTGTGTCAGCACCTCCAGCTGCTCCAGCTCTCCCCAACACACACACAAGAGTTGCTGCTCTCAGTTACTCAACCTTGATTGCAGTCACCCCACTTCCAGTTCCCCACCTCGCTGGAGAGGACTCCAAGCAGTAATCTCCAGCTCTGCCCCCATGCCCTAGATCAAGATGGGACAAGCCAAGGCACCACCTCTGCCCCCTATCAAACTCGTGCTTCTAGCTGTGCCCACAAGGCAAGCATTACAAATAGCTGGCAACACTGGCAGCTCTAAGTCAGAAAATCATGGAAGGCTCTTTAAGCTGGCTTGGCTGTGGTTTTACTCAGTATTTTCCAGTCTTTTCTGTGCCTGTGCAGAAAAGCAGCCCACATGGGCAGCCAGGGCCGTGTCTTCCCCAGCGCAGTCCGTGGGGACCGTGGGGGGTGGCACCCACAGAAGCCAGCCCTTCTGCTGCCACGGAGCTGGAAGGTGAGCTCTGCGTGTAAAATGAAAAAGCTGAAGGTGTTGAAGCATCCTTCAGTAAAACTACAACTGGAGGGAAAACTGATACAGGCAGGAGAGTCACAGCAAATGTGTGCTGCAGGCACTGTCACATCCACATGAACCTGGCTTGCATCTTCTTGAGTTGAACCAGCATCTATCAAACTAACCCAAAATAGAGGCAGTAGAAAAGGATATTCACAGATAGCTTTCCACAGATTACCTCACAGGGTGACTTAAAAGTGCCTTGGTTAAATTCATGTAGGTTTTGAGGCTAGAATGGGCAGAAATTGCTAGTATGATCTTTCTGGCTGCCAGAGTGGAAAAATCAGAAATTCTAAAGAATACTAATCATCTAAAAGAATTCTAAAATTATTCTAAGTGAAAATTATCATCTCTTTGGGAGATGAAAGTTACAGAGGCAAGCTTCATTAAAATGCATAATTAGGTATAGGAAGTACAAAAGACTGATCATAAAGCAGCACAAACTAAAGCCCTGAACTACTGAAGGTATTCCTGAAGGATTATCCCAGAGTCTTAAAAAGATTATTGGGATTTGATCAAGAGATTTTAAACCAGTGAGGAAAATGAGTTAAAATTTAGGCTGCGGCTATGCCAGTGGGAGCTCTGTAATTTAAATACTTTAAGAAGTTTGTTCTACATTCCTAATGTACAGTGGAAGCAGCACACTGGCATTCAGGAGAAAGCAGATGCAACTTTAACTTACATTTGTCTGCTTTTCTGTAATTTCATAGCATAAAGGGTGCTCTTCCTCCAACCTTCCCTCAATCCATCAGCTCCCTCCTACTCCAGTCAACACCAGAAGTTCCATTCTGTTCTTTTCCCTTTGAGAAGTCTAGAGCAAGAGAGGGAATGAAAAGAAGCTGCACTCCTGTATTTGTGCCTCAGTGCATAACCCTGATGCCATGTTATTATCCTTCCTTTTTCTTCTTCTCTTTTCCCTTCTCCCTTCTCTCCTCTCCTCTCTTTTCTGCTCTTGTGAATTCCCTGTTTTCTACCTTTCCAGCATGTGATGGACATCCATCTCATCACAAACTTAGCTCTTAGGACCAGGACATGTTCTCGTTTGCTAAATGCTTGTAAGAGTATGAATGATCACACTGTACAGCTCTTTTATCTGAAATCCTTATCACCTCTGGGCAACAGTCTAAGTCCGGGAACGTGGAAAGAAGCTTAGTGAGTAAAGGACTGATAATTAAAATAGCACTGTCTATCAGTTTCTCTGAAATTAATTACTCACACAACGTAACCCTTTGTCTGTTGGCCAATTAAAGTGAGTACAGTCATTAGTTAAGCTGTTTACAGAGCTGGAGCTTCATTCTGTGCTCAGCTAAAAGCATCTTTGTCCATCAGGGTAAGACCAAGGCAGCTGAAGTTAGTTCAGACAACAGCAGTTCCAGAAGAGAGGCTGCAATGAAAGGAGCAGATCTCATTTTCCAGGTTAAATGAAATACTAGACAGATATTTGGCACACGCCAGGCTACACCCATTTATTATTCATAACAGATTAGTATTTATTTCCATCTGCAGCTTTTTAGAACAATGGTGTAGTTAAAGGAGAGCATGGTCTGTAGGCAGTGTAGCCCATCTTACAGATGTTTTCACTGTCTATGACTTTTTGTGGGTTCTAGAATCACAAAACTTCCAGTTAAATTGTTTTAATTTATTAACTGCATCTCCCGGATTCATTTCTGCAGGCCATTTCAGTAAGGAAAGGCTTATTTTCAAGCAGCTAAATTCAAGACCTTGGTGTCTGCATCACAGAAGTCAAAGTCACTGCGTATCTCAGAGTGCCCAGGACTGCATGGACAGCAGCTGGGGTCAGAGCCTGTCCCGGGTTCCCCACAGAGTCCTCCCCTCACACACCAAGCTCCGACAGGAGATGTTTGGATGCCACGGGGCTGCCTCTTCACAGGGTGTAAAGACACTTGGATTTCAGTAGTTTCTTCCTTATCCTCAACCAAGAGATGCTTTCTCTGTTGTTTTAACGTCTGTCTTAATGAGACTATTGCTATTTTACACTCCAAGTGAGCAATTTCACCCTGCTGCAGTTGTCCTTTCCTTTTACATACATACATTAGGTCTCATTTGCAAGTATATATAAAAATTCCTTAGGGATGAAAATCAGTCTTATCTTAAACTACACAGCACACTCCACATATTTTCCTAAGAATCAATGTGTACTTCCCTAGCCATCATTTATTAATAAGCTTACCATCTGTATTCACTTTAAATTCCACCAATTAATAGACTCAAGCCTGGAAACATTGTGGGTACAGCTTTCATAACGTGCAAAATCTGATAAGCAATTCATTTTACACTGAGGAATTTAACCCAATACCAAAGAGATTGCAAGAACAGATTTGTTGCGAAGACTTAAAATAAATTGATTTAGTTGGATGAGACAACTTTCACAGGCAGTCATTTAAACACTAAACTTCACTAGCTGCACAGAGTTAACAAATGTGCTACAAAGCCCTTTCGACTCCCACACAAGCTGACTCACAGAAGATAACAAAACTATTAGTTCTTGAAAGAACCCTGCTTTTCTTTATTGTTCCAATGACTTCCCCAGTCTTGAGGGGCACAACTGCAGAAGCCCATGTTACAGAGAAAGTGATGTTTGCAGATGGATGGGTGACCAGGTTATAAATCAAGGAAAAGAGTCCTGAGGACAAGTGGTTTATGTCACCACCCCAGCTGCAAAATTCATCTGAAACTCAGTAATTTATCCAGCTGCATCCATTATTCCTCCAATTGCCAGTAGCCCGTTCCAAAGCAAGCAAATGATGGCCGTTCAGTTCCTTCTCCCTGCATCCCTAGCAGCTCATCTTTCTTTTGTTTTGTTGCTGTCATTTCCAAACTCCTGCTGCATGCCCTCAGTTCACTTGCCCACACTACTTAATTTGTGGGTCCAAGTGTCATTCTCTACGACTCATATTTTTTCTTCTAGTACTTTTTATCTCAGTTGTTTAACAGTGAAAGATTTCTTTTTGGTTTTTTCTGCCTGTCAAACACCCATTTGAAATTTGTGATTTGGAAATGTCAAATTTAGACCAGATGTGTGTTTAATTTTGATTTGTTTCTGTTGGTATTCTCAGGAGGAGTCCATTTCTAGGATCACTTGTGTAACACATCTGAACACATCCTCACTAAAAGCAGCCACTGCAAAGCAGGTAACACAAAGGCAGCCTCCTGTTTTCCTTCTGGTTTGATTGACTCGGGTCCAAATACAGATAAGGAACCAAAGCAAAAGAACAGAATCCCTGGGTGTTCTGTCTAAGCTGGGGCACCTCGGAGCACTTGCAGCCTCCTCGGGCTGAAATACGCAGGCCAGAATCTGGACTGGGGCAGAGAGCAGATCCTTCACTCTTGACATCTCATGTTTTCCCTGGAGTGAAAGCCAGAATGATGAGTCAGATCTAGCCATGACCTGAATGAATCTTTGGGGGACTGTGAGCACTGGGATGCTGCTCTACCACATGTAGTTTATAAGTAACATCAGAAAAATAAATCAAATTACTGAAGTGGAGGAGATGGATTAAGTCTTGTACTGGTAGCTCGATGAGAAAGTCAGGAACACCAGACAGTGCAGAACAAGAGAAAACCTGGGGGTTTTGTGACAGGAAGGAAGAGACAGAAAAATAAAAAGCTCCAGCAGAGGTTTGTGTGAAAGCATCAGAGAGAGGACTGGAAAGGGGGCTCCAGGTGGCATCTGGTGAGAAACAGGAGCAGAAATTCCCTGATGTGCCAGTCAGGTACAGAAAGAGCTGACAGTATGTCTGAAGTGTGAAAAGAAGGAAGGGGTGGAAGAAAGACAAGACTAAACCAGGATTAAGATTAATTTGAACTGAGAATGCAGTGTGAATTGCTCGTCTGGATGTGATTATTGGGAAACCACAGATGGGGAGAGAGCAGAGTTTTGGATCCACCCTGTCATCGAGAATGGGAATTCTTGGATTGGGCTTGATGAGGCTGAAGAGAAACAAACAAAACTCTGTGCTGATCTGTACATTGATATGTAGAAATAAGATTAACTGCAACTATCACTTGATCTATTGATTAGATGCCACCAGATGATGAACTGCAGGCTAATGGCAAGCTATTACCCAACTCAGTCCAGGAGCACTGGAGTAAATCAATACCCAGCAGACACCTGACTTCTTGATGGGTTTTGGGGGAGGAAAACCTGGAAGTTACTCCATTCTTTTGGCCATGTACAATGCAGACATGCAACTTTGGAATTATTTATTGCTCTTAGATTTCATGGGACAATGAAATGATTTTCTCTGCTGACTTTGGAGGAGTGACTGGACCATCATCCTAACAGCCTTAATCCCAGAAGTATCAGCATATTCTTTGTTCAAGCTACACAATGGATTTCTGCCTGAGAGGTAAAAAGAGGAAAGTCTGTACAGGGGATGCAGATAATACCTGGAACTTTTCCATCGCTGGAACAGACAGCTTAAGTCAACTGTGGAATTCTCATTAAAATTCTGGAGCGTGTGGCTTTCATCCTGCCTCTTATGCAGAGATGAGACTTTACTGGCCTTTAAATGTAATGAACTTTGACAATGTTTATGCCATTATTTCTAGAAGGTGGAAGAAGAATAGCTTTGCAATTGTCAGGTTGAATATTTGGGGCTATAGCGCTCTCGAGTTGAAAGCCCAAGCTGTGGAATCAGCAATATCAGTGACCAGATGTCATGCACTGCACTGCTGGGAATGAGTAGGGTATTGTTGTCTGTCCAGATTTAAAAACTCATTGAGATGACAACTATGAAAAGGAAGACATCAATTCAAAGTGCTGTGCCTTCGAATGGACATTATTCATTGCAACAAACACCGGGGAAACGGGGACATGCTGCAGCAAGGTCAGTGAGGAGCCAGCAGCATGGTCAGGGCTGAAGCACAAGCTGTGTGAGGAGAGGATGAGAAACCTGGCTTTGTTCTACCTGCAGAAGGCTCAGTGGGGCACCTGGCTGCTACCTTCAGCTACCTGATCAAAGACAGAGAAGAGGGACCCACTCTCTTCTCAGAGGTGAAAGGTGATGTAGCCAGAGGCAGCAGACAAAAGCAGGAATATACAATGTTCCCATTAAAGATTAGGAAAACCTTTTCCACTACAAGGGGTGCTCAAACACCGGCCCAGGTTGTCCTGAGAGTTTATGGGTCCTACATTCTTGGAGTTGTTCAAAGTTTGACTGGATGTGAACAACCTGATCTAACTGGACCCGATGCCCACACATTTGTCTAACCTGTTTTGAAACTGCTGATACTTTCTCCATGGATTTCTGTAGCAAGTAAATCCACAAGTTCCCTGCCTTTGAAGTCAAAGCTTCATCTATTTTAAACCAGCCTCCTGTCAGCTTCTCCAAGCCCCCTGTATTTTTAATACTGAGGAATTTGCTAAAAAGTGATTTGGCATTGAACTTATCCAACATCTCCAGCTTCCTGAACCTTACTCATACCCCCACAGCTTCACTGCATCCTGTTTGTAGAGTCTTTATAAGACAACTACTCTTAATCATTTTAGCCCAGAACTTTGCATCTCCACTCTGCCTGGATACGTAGAGACCAGAATGGCATTCAGAACCCAAGATGTGGATGCTACAACCTATTATTTCAGGACAAAATAACATCCCCTGCCTTACTCTGAATAACTTTCTGATGATTTCCAGCATTGTGTCAGCTATTTTTGCTGCTGCACATCAATCCAATAAATGCACACAATTACTGGGTTCAGTTATGAAATCAAGAACTAGTAATGTCATCACACTAGGTATTAGTCTTTCTGAGCTGTATGTATGCTTCTGGAGTCACCTCAGCCACTGCCTTGATATCATCAAGTACTGTCAGGATCTGAATATGTTTACCAGTTCCTCATGACAATAACAGGTCTTTATTTTATTGTCAAGTGCTCGTGATAATCCTGAGCATCCTTCGGGTCTGATATAGGAGGAATGAGTCCACCAGGTATAGGATGAAGTGTGAGTTGCTGCAAGTTGGGGCTAATAACAAGAATTTTGGACAGAAATAATAAAAAGTGGGTTTTTTACCTGGTTATGTGGTTGATCCTAATCAAAGGTGTCAGCCCTGGAGGTGATTTTGGTATATAACAAATTATGTAATTTAGTATGAATTGGGTAATGCAAAAAGAGGATTGGCACTGCTGCCATTGGCAAAACCTGATCTGGAATGCTCTACCTCAGCTTGGTACCCATTTTCATAGAAATATGGATAGTCCAAACAAGAATTGAGAAAGAAAATAAAGAGTCAACGAGCTCAGATAACTAACCCAGCAAAACAAAGTCTCAGCTAAGGTAGGATTACTCTCCAGGGATATAAAACGGGTAACATCAGGGCTGGAAAAGACCATATAAATCAAAGCAAAACACCAACACAAATGGCCATGAATAAATTTACATCAGAAATTGAAGACTAGAACCAGAAGAAAGGGAGTAGTGGGTCGCTACAGGAGGATTTAATGTGCAGTGAGTTATTAAAGTTGCCCTCTCTCATAAACATTGTGCAGATTTAGTTGTCCTGAGAGCAACCACCTTCCTCAGCTGGGGACAGCCCAGCTCCTTGACTTATTTTTCTGTCATAACATCAAGTATCAATTGATTATTTAAACTATACTTATCAGTTGCAATATAGTTCACTTTCTTTTGGATTTCTAATCAATTCTTAGAAATCCACAACCAGAATGAACTTACCTGAAGCTCAGCTTTAGCAGAATCAGTCTGCAGCAGATTTCTGTAACCTGGCCAAGTATGTCTGCACTAGGAACATACCAACCTGCTGCCACCGTGGAGATAAGAAGGGACATTCCCACTCCCCAAACAAGCACACTCACTCAGCTGAGTCTCTCAGAACACACCATATTTTCCAGCCATGCTTATAATTTACTAAAATATCAGCATTTTTTTCACCATCGCTTTCCTTTTCCTCCTCTTTTGCCACGAAGTGTTCAACTCATGGAGTTGCAGTTGTGGACTTCATAGCTAACAGTATTTTATATCAGATAAAAACCATTTGCAGTCTCTTTCAGCTGTGCAATATAGAATTAACTCCCTTCTGCTTCATCATTTCCTCATCTTCAAGGCTGAGAAAATTAAATCTCCCTTGTAATCCTTAAACTCCTTGACAGACAGGGTGCAACAGATAAAAAACTTGAATTACATAAGCTGAAGAATAAATACTAATGTAACTATCCCACTTATTCACAGACTGTGTAGTACATGACCTGGAGAATTAGGTGGCAGCAAATAACTTCCCAGTTTTCCCTTAGTCTGTGTATACTTTGCTTCAGCATTATCTGCTACAAATGATCCAAGATCGTGATGATGCCATCACCAAAGCTCAGAGCTGGAGTACAGATGTTAGAGTTGAAGCCACTACTGTTGGGATATTGTCTTGAAAATAACCATGCATATAGTGGATGATTCTGCTTTAAACTGTGTAGTTAAAAATAACTACAGGACACATTGTTTACTTTTAACTTAGAAGACAAATCAGAGTCTGAAAAAGAATCTGGAAAAAGCGTAGCAGTGTCTCCAGGAGAATTTGAAATCATAGAACCACAGAATGGTAGGGGTGGGAAGGGCCCTCTGGGGATCATTGAGTCCAACCCCCTGCCAGAGCAGGGTCACCCAGGGCAGCCCACACAGGAACAGAGCCAGGGGGGGCTGGAAAGTCTCCAGAGGAGACTCCACCAGCTCTCTGGGCAGCCTGGGCCAGGGTCTGGCACTGGAACAGGGAAGAAGTTTCTCCTCCTGTTGAGGTGGAACCTCCCGTGTTCCCCTTGCTACCATCCCCTCTCATCCTGCCACAGGCACCACTGACAAGAGCCTGGCCCCTTCTCCTTGCCCCCCACCCTGCAGAGATTTGTAACCATTCCTCAGCTCCCCTCTCAGGCTTCTCCTCTCCAGGCTGAACAGCCCCAGGGCTCTCAGCCTTTCCTACACGAGAAGTTCCAGTCCCTCAAAACAAAGTTATTTTCCATGTCATTAAGCAAAACTCTTTTTTCCCTAAGTTTCTGCTTGAACTGGAAGTGTTTGATTGAAGCTTTGTGCGTGTGTATGTGCAAGAAACTCAAGCATGTACACGTGGATAGTTTAGACATCACCATGGCCAAACTGGGCTGAGTTTACCACAGTTCATGCTAGAGTGCAGCAAGGCCACCTCCACTTGTGCTCTGAGGGACATACTGGATGGATTTTTTAGGAAATTCAAAGCAGCCACAGAGGCTAAATTCACTTATTTCACTCCTGTCGATGAGGAGGGGGTTTTTTACCATTGCCTTATAAAGACAGCCAGTTTTATTAAAGTAGGACCACCATCCTGCTTGGTTTCAGTGCTGTGCAATAACCAGAGAGCTGATCATCATTCCTCTGCAGGAAAATGAAGCCAGCTCCTGTTGAGAACAGGGGGCCTGTTTTCAGGCCCTCCAGGTGAGCTGGCCCATGCAGCACACACTGCTGTGCAGAGAGCAGCTCACACCCCTCAGCTGCCACAGCCAGCACACACCTCAGGCCACCTCTCAGAGGTCCTTGCCACTCTTCCAGCTCCAAAAGCAGCACACAGCAGAGCTCTCACTTGCACCCACAGCACAGCCATGCCCTGACCCAGCTACAGACTGGGAAGGTACTGGCAGCTCTGAATTCAGTCTCAAATTTTCCTTGGTTATCTCAGTCCTTAACTTGCAAATTGCTTTGCATTTGAGCTTGTGCCTGTCAAGCTGGCTCAGAATGAAAGCGTGGCTAGTTTAGGAGGGCTGACAATAAATCCTGTAAATGCAACGAAAGAAACCAAAACAATAACAACAAAACACCCTAAATTTCAGCATATTTGTCTCACTATAGCATGAGAAATAAAAATGTACAGCAATTCTCAGGCTTTTAAATTATCCTTATTGATTCATGTTGATGTCCTTGCTGAAAGGTGAATAAAAGATTGAGTTTGCTTCCTGAGATCTATTTAAAATATTACTGATACCTTAGCAAATCATAATTGCATAAAAACCCTCAGCTGGGTGGAGGCCAAGATCCTAAAAAGTATCTTCCTAACCAGAGAGGAGTTCAGAGAGCTGCCATAGGGTGGTACATTCACCCCTGAATACAGCACAGGCTCTTCCTGCAGAGACTGCAAAGAACTGTCACGGGCACAGCCCCTGCTGGTTCTGCCACCTACGAGATGGGCAGAAAGGAAAACTTATTTTTGTTAGCAGCCAGTTATGATTCGACAAGCCCAAGGAAGTTATTGGTTGAATTATCTTAGAATTTCAGAGTAGAACCACACTTGAAATGCAGGATATGGTATTTGCTGCATACGTATGATGTTGGTAAGCATAATTAAAGCTGAAAGCCACAGAACCACACTCAGTGCTACTGCAGACTATGGAACATTTCTGTGGCCAGGGAAGGAAAATAACCACATGCTGAAGACATCAGCAGCCAAGAAGCAGTACACTTAGTAGCCTAAACTACAGCACGCTGTGGGCAAGTATCCGTGCAAATATTTCAGATATGAGTACTGAATAATTCTTCCAGGCAACAACCATGCCACTGCAAACACCATTTCTAGACACGCCAACCACCAAACCCTAAATGTAAACCTCGGAGAACAAATCTCTCTTCTCAGGATTGCCCCATTTGAGGCACCTCAAAGATATGTCTAGCTAAAGTATTTCACCTCTTGGCTTTTCTAGAAGCTTTGCTGTGATTTTTTTTCAGGCACTAAGTCACAGGGAATATTGTATGTTCCCTTTGTAGTTTCAGATGTAGACAACAAAAGCTTTCCCCCCCTTTAAGTTATGTTTTATTCATAAGCATTGAGAAGAAAAATTGAAACTGTGGTGAGAGTTGCTCTTTAGACTTGCCTCTGTTAGAAAATTGAATCAGAACTGTAAAGGTTTTCAGACAGAGATACCCAGGACTGACACTGAAGACAGAGCAAGAACCACTACAGATCCCAGAAAGGCAGTTCCAGCATCACTCACAAAGATGCAGTTGAAATGAGATCTGGTTTGAACCAGGGCTGCCACTGGAATCGTTCACTTAGGGAAGAGGTGAGGGCTATCTCTGAGCAAAGGAAATAGATGCAGGCTTTACCAGACTCCAGCAGAGCCACAGTTTACACACCTCTCCCAGCAGCTCTGGACTCCCAGCACCTTGGAAGGAATGAGCTCTCCTGGGAAAGGCCACCATTGGCCAGGGTGCTCTGAACAAGATCCACAGCAGCTCTCCTGCAACCAGAACCAGCCAGTCTGATGCTCTGGGACATCCCCCAGCTGAAAGAAAGCTTCTCAATGCATACTGGATCACATTTCTTGACCTATATAGTCGGAGCATGCTTCTGTTACACTGACTGATGGCTTTGATACTCTGATACGTGGCAAAAATGCCCTCGGGGCCAGAGGACACAAGAGCCACATTCCCAGCATCACCAGAATGTACCAGACTGTGGCTGGTTTAAGTCTCCTACATCCATGGATATCCATGAGATGAAAATCATACATTAGAGCAGCTCTACAATTCCATCAGCAGCCAGACTGCTCCCCAGGTACATGGAGCACAAAACTTAACTTCTTCCTAAGCAAAGGGCCAAAGACAAAAGAGTCAGGACACACTCTTGAAAGAAATTGTCTGATCAGTTCCCATTCCTCCAGCTCTGCACAAATTCAACCCATGTCATTTGGATAATAAATAGTGTGGGTTTTTTTTTCCTGAGAGGAAAGGAAAAGGAAATGTAGCTGAAAGGGGCTACAAAATGAGAACGACTCCTGTACAGATAGAGCACTGACCAAGAACAGTGTAATGGTTATGAGATGTTTGGAACTTTATCACCATTTATATTGCACTCCTGGTATGAGCTTACGTGGGAATACACCAGTGCTATGGCAGGGAGGCATCTTCCTTTCCATTGCACCAATCAACACCTGGGAATTACCAGCAGGGATTTTTCCCTCACTATTCCCTACCACGTGTCAGCAGAGAAAACATAAAGAAATAAATACAGATCCTTTTAAACACCACAAAACAAAAGAGACTAAAAAACCCCACCAGCTACTACTTAGATAAATGTTATTACAATTATGGCCTGGACTTTTTTCTAGAGGATGAACTGTTGTCTCAGGCTGTTAATAAAAACCTGAATGTTTGCATCCACAGCTCAGTGTTCACAACAGCAGTGACTGGTAACGGGAGGCTGATGTATTTTAGCTAGGCTATTTATCCACTGAAAAAGGGGGGGGAGGCAGCAAGGAAAGCAATCCTGTTCCCACCAAATAAAATGGGAAGTTTGCTATTTACTACGAGGTGCTGGATTGTGCCTTTGGTTTGCTGGCAGAAATGGGAGGTTTGGAGTGTGTCTGGTGTCTAAACACAGTCGTTTGCTGCCCTCTAGAAGCAAAGTGATGCACACACTTTGGTCTGCTTCGGTACAGGCCCTGTTCCTAGCCCTGACCTCTCCAATGTACAGGACAATGCAAAGCACTCTGAAGGGCTAGAGAGATGTGATTGAACCACAAGGCACTGAGAACTCAGAAGTGTTCTCTGAATTCACAGTCGTTTGATAATCTGAGTGGGTATTCCAGTGGAAATGTGGAAAGGTGTCACATATTGCTCCTGGGATTCTCAGAGAGAACTTCCAAGAATAAATTAACTCAGATTATTTCTTTCCCCTCGTTAATAAAAGCTGAAAATTAGCAAGAGAGGACCCTGGCTGCATTATTGTAAAGGCCAACTGTCACCAAACTGATGTGAGCCACAGAAACAGGAGATTCAGCAGGTAGCCTAAGAGAGCTACAAAATAAATCAGCAAGTTCCCATTATATGTAATGCTTTAATAGTTATCATTTTTATTGCCTCCAAAAGTAAGAGATCTCATTTATTATGAATGACTATTTGATTATCGAGTTTTTAGAATATTTGTTCAATTTTCTTTTGGATTTATTAGTAGGAAAAAAAAAACCAAACCCAAGTCTAGAAAGTGCTGGAAGTGCCTGGTTTCCACCAACCCTCCAATGACCCAGGAATGGCTCATTAAATTTCCTTTCATTTTTTTAAAAAAGACAACCTTCAAGCCTTCTGACCTCAGCTCCAAGCACAAGTCTAAGAGTCTAGGTGGGAAAGCAGTGGCTAAGATTCAAATGTCATCTATCATCCAATTACCACTGCATAATGCAATCAGATGATGAGCACAGCATTTTAGTAGCTAATTTATTTTTTCTTTTTTCATTTCACTATCACCACAAGTGGATTTTATGGGTGAAATATTCAAAAGTAGGAACACTTTTCTACTACCCTTCCACAAGGAATCTCACCCCGTGCTCAGTACCATGTTATGTTCCCCAAGGACTTGCAGGTGAAACCATAAACAGCTGAAAAGTCCTTGATACCCCCTACATCAGACTCAGGCAAGCAGAAGAAGTGCCCACCTGAAGATATCTGCACTAAGATACCAAAAATAGGATTTATTTATACTTACCACTTAAATCTTATCTCACTTCTCTCCACGGTACCTTTGACAACAAATACAAAGAGGCTGGGCTGTCAACTTCAAATCTGGTTGGGTACACGTGAGAATCAAACTGAATGAGACTGTTGTGCCATGGATCATTTCAGAGGCAGATAGTGACCTCCAAATTAAGATTTTGGTTGGTGAAATATATTTCTGCTGTCTCATTTAAATGTCAAACGTTCCGTGAGGTGACTCTGTAGCTGTTTACACCTTCTGATAAACCTCAGGTTATTAGCAGTGCCAATGTTACACACTTTCCAGAGTCAGTCTGAACACTTCTCCTTTGAAAAGTGCAAATCAAAGACTCGAGAACTCATTTCAAGTACACTCTCCTCCTAACCACATCTATCCTAATTGACTCCTCTAGTATCAAAGCTTGTTTTGAACCAAGGGATATGGCAAGGTCAAAACCAAAGGGTCTGAGAGTTTACACAAGTCCTCTGTGAATAAGAAATAGTTCTGAAGAACAGGACAAAGATAAGAGTTTAATCATTCAGCTGCAAGGTCAGGGAGTGTGTGTACTCACCCACTAAACTCAAGCAGAAGGAGGTCATGTGCATGGCAAGCTCTGAACGTACCTATCAGGACTAGCATAAGGTTAACTGTGTTAAACACCCTTAAAAAATGTCCAGCTAGGAACT
Organism: Chloroceryle aenea; assembly: GCA_013399075.1. Lineage (NCBI taxonomy): Eukaryota > Metazoa > Chordata > Aves > Coraciiformes > Cerylidae > Chloroceryle > Chloroceryle aenea. Next base: position 30,285 of record VWZY01010827.1, read on the forward strand.
TTTGTTTTCTCAGCTTGCTGGCTGGGGAGATTTCAGCTCAATAAAGCATGGAGTGGATGCCACCAAGTGGCAGCTGTCGTGACAGAGCAGTATCTTCAGATCAGACATGCAGCTCATGTACACAGCGAGCCTGCAAGAGAGCCCCAGGAGCACCTGGAATTGCCCCTCGGAGTACAACTGGTTATTGGGGTGTATCTAGACTGCTAGATGTTAGAGGGACATGAAAAACACCCCAAGTATTGCTTAATTGTTTTACCACTGCCTGGCTCTTGGCAGTTGCGAGTCGAGTTCTCTTTATCATCCTTCACCACTATTGTCCCTCAAATATCTGATGAGCCACATCCCAGGAAATATATATCCTCAGCTGAATGCTATGAAAACTTCTGTTTCATGCCTTCACATTATTTCAGCCCCTGTGGCACTGCAAGAGACCCAGAGCAGACATCCATTCACACAGTATAGACAGAGCCAGCCTGCTGTAGTGAGCTAGTAATTACAGTGAGGACCTCAGACAATGCCTGAACCTGGTGTTGGGATCTCTGGGAAGTGGCTGATTATGTGGGAAGCAATTTGGAAACATCCCCTGCCTACAATCTCATTCCTAAAGGGGAGTACAGAGATGATTCAGGAATCCTGCCACAACTGCCAGCATGAATCTGGCACAGAAAACATGAAGAAACTTTTACCATCAAAGGTGCTGCACCTGGTACGAGTTGCAGACATCTGGTCCAGCCACGTGAGCTCCATCCACCCTCACTCACTTCAGTGCTGAAGGATCCAGGAGAAATCCCCTGCCTGCTGAACGGGGTTACAAAGAACCCTCTGCTCTCCACTCTGCTTCTCAGGCAGCCAAGTGACGACACCAGTTTTGTGTTTGAACAAATATGAGAACAAAAGAGAATAATTTTGACTCACTTGCTCTTGTTAACTGGTATTTGTTTCAATAATAGAATATATTTGCTAATTAAAATTATGCACTGTGTTAATAACACAAGTGTCTATTTAACTGGTGTGTGTCATCACAGTTATCTGAAAGCAACAGGCAGATGAAATTGCTGCTGGCACTAGCCTGAGGGGATGGCAAAACAGGCTGGCATCACTGCCTCCCTTCACTGGTTAGAGCCCTGGAAAGCTGAGTGGGCTGCTCCAGTGCCACTGTCACCAAAGGAACAAGGGACAGTGCTGCAACACGAGTAGCAGGTCTGCTCTCCAAAGCCTCTTTTCCTCACCATCTGTATCCTAATTTCAGATAAATCCTTTGCTTCTCGCTAGAGATTCCCGTGGAGAGGTGTCCTCCAAGAGTCCCTGCTGCCCTGTTCCAGCAACACTGGCATAGGCTTGTGTGGATTTCCTGGCTCATAGTACACAAGCAAGCTCTGGTGAGTTCTGGTGCACACAGGCAACTCACAGGGGGGTTGTGCAAGCGACTCAGCCTTGGCTTGCCCATCTGTGGCCCCATCTATGAGGAGAAGACACATGGAGAGCTGTGGAGATGGCTCAGCCCCGGGCCACACGGGGCAATGCTGCTGCACCACACAAAGAACTGAAAACTGACCTGAGCCTCCCAGTTCCTCAACAAACAGCCTGTCCTCAGTCCCAGTTCAAACCATGTCCTGAGAAAGTAAGATCAGCAGAGCCTGGAGGGTTTCAGTGGTGCTTTCTCTGACAAGTTTTGTGTTTCCATTCAGCATAATCCAATCGGGCACAGCTTTGCCACAACCACCTGGAGGGTTTCAGCCAGAACCTTGTGTATTCAAACTGTATAATCAGTGCTAAACCAGGGGGAAAAAGTGCCAGGGTTTAGTTTAGGATTTGGAAGCTGCCTCTGCAATGCTCAGCTGTATGGAGACCCTTCCCCCTTGGTCAGGACATCGACTGAGGGGATTTTTCTATGACTGAAAGCCCTTACCTGGAGCAGTAAGCAAATGTTTAGCATGCTATGAATTTGCAGACAGGGGTGATCAACCAACACATGTATATTACACAGCATGCCTTCTACTCTGCTACAGCATATTCCTGCTTTTAAGTTGTAACAGTGAATTCTTCCACTGGATCCATAAAAACCTGCATTAGTGGCATATTAGACTTAACTAGATGGTGTGCTTGGGCCTTGCAGCTCAACCTGGGAGTTCAGAGAAATCATTTGCTTAAACCTCCCAGTCCAGGCTCTTTTTGCCACGAGGCTCTTCATCTTCAACAGCATTCACAACGTGCCTGCAAGGCTCAGGAACCTTGAGCAGCCTTCAGTAAAGCACTTTTGACAGCCTAATCTCAGATGTCTACAGTGCAGCCAACAACAATCAGCACCATTCATTGACACTGATGAGTAAGAACATTCAGAATCGTCTAGACTGCAGATCCAGGATGGTTTCCATTGCCTTCCAAGGCATAGGAATGGGTACTCCCCACATGTAACTGAGAGCACGGTCTGCATCACGACAAGTGCCTTAAATAGAGTATCAAACATCATAAGCCAGTGTCAGCACGGGACATCTTCACCTGTCAGTGTCTGAGCAGTAGGTCTTCATGATAAACCAGAGACAACGTGGATTAGGTAGGCTCAGGAAACAACTCCAGCAGATGTAAATGAGAATCTGGGAGAACCAAGGCTGAAAGTGCAGAGGGTGTAAAAAAGTGGCAGTGAGATGGAGACAAAACCTCACGCTCTGCCAGGTCACTGAAAAGAAGAGACACCAAAGAAAACTGTGCACAGCAGCATGTTCCAGACACTGCATTCCACCTTTGAACTCAGTTTGCATAAAGAGAAGCACGGCAGCAGAAATTCTTACCCAAAGGTAAGCAAGGAAGCATCAAAAATAACTCCTCTTAGTTTCTCAAAGGCCTAACCCCACAAAAGCATGGCTGCCTGTACCAAACAAGCTCAAAGACCCCACCAGCCCAGTATCCTGCCTCTGAGAGTGGCCAAAGCTTTTCTAAGAGCTAAAAACAAAACAAGCAAATGCATAAATCATCCAGAGACTCCACACTATAACCAACACTGACAAAGTGGATGACAGAACGTTACACTGCCCTAGGGGGATTAGCCTGAGGAAAGAGTGTTTTACTGGCTTTCTAATTACGTTGTCACTTTTTGCTCAAACTAACTCATTTTTAATTAAGACACCCAGAACTTGGTACTGGAGACTTGTGCATCAGGGCAGGATGGTTCCCAAAAGCTGCCTCCTGCTCTTGAGAAAAGAGAGTTAGGAATGAGAGGTGGTCTAGTTCCTGCATTCAGTAAGGAAACTGCAGACCCAAGGAATTGAAATAGCAGGAAGAGGGGAACTGCTGCAGCAGGAAAAAAAAAACACCACCTTGAAATTATTAAATCTCAAATCAAATCCTTAATCCACTCTATGCTAACATTAATATTGTTTGACATCCAAGGCTTACAGCGATTGCCTTTCTATTCATGCAACAGGATTTCATAGCAAAGGTGGCTGAGGAAATGGAAAATCATTATACTGAAAGCTTAAAGCTCACAAAACCCATTCTAAAGTTACAAAACACAGTAGGAGAAAATAAGTAGTCACAGAAACACACGGGCAGCTCATCAGTCAGGTAGAGAGACTTAATGACATAAACTGTAGCACACAGATGAACCTCTAGACCTGTATGGATCAGTTTGGAACTACTACACCTTATAAATTACCAGCAGTTAAATGAAAGTGACCGAACACTCTGTTGGTGCTTTACACACATACCCAGGCCAAACCCACCGACCAAATGTGAAATTCCAACCCAGAAAAATGGCTCTACCCTGAATTACTGCAGAAGAAATTCTGTCCCAGTTCTTATTCTTGAAGTTCCCCAGACTTGTGTATACCCTGTTTTTCCTACCCAGTAATGACAGGCAATTCCTCCCCAGTGCTGCAAACTGCTGGAGCTCCTACTCTTGTTCAATACAACAGCATGGAGAATTTACTCGAGTTCATTTAAGTCAGGAGGACTCTGTTGCTTATGCTCCGAAGGAATATTGGAAAACACTGTCAATTGGATATTTCACAGCTTTCTTATCTTCAGAATTTGTCATTTTGAAGATGTCATCATCCTTAGTATGTTATTCTGGAAACTTACTTAGAGGTAATGAGCAGGAAATTTGGCACTGCTTTCAACATAATTCTCCATAATTATTTCTAAATCATAGTACAAAAATATTTTTCCACTCCATGATTTATGCAGCTTGTGCTCTTGTACAGTCTCTGATGACTCAAAATTTCAACAGGCCCTCATGACATTATTTTAAACTTTCTGTGTGCAGCTGGAGCTAGCAGGCCACACATTCCAGGCCTATCTGCAGCATCCCATGAAGAACCATTAAGTCGAGTCACGTGCAAAATCAGCATATACAAATTAAGTTTTTTAACGTCTATGCCAAATCCTCTACTTCAGGACTGAAGTGGATTTAGTTTGCAATAACTGAAGATGAGCTGCCACTCCTCTTTTGAGTCCTGTTCCAGCAACAACGACTCCTTCCATTTTAATCACAAGCAGCTTTTCCCTATTTTCAAAGTGTTTCACCCTCTCCTCAGCAGCCTGTGCCTCATTTGCCCACGATTGGAAGCAAATAACTTTGTACTTCTTCTCACAGTGTTTTTATAGCACCTCATTAAAGAGCATTCTGATGTTTATGAAGAATTTCTGGGTATTCTGGCACTTGCTTTGCTCGAGCTTTCCTGGGTGACCAAGTCTAAGCATACTTTAGGTAGCAGAATAACTATTTTTAACCTTCAGAGCTCTTAACGCTGCAGCAATGGGCTACACCTCATGAGCTAGAGCCCTGCTGGAGTGCAAGGCCTTGGGAAGAGACAAACCCACCACAGGAGACCAGGAGCTTGGCCAAAGAACAGCCAAGGGCAATGATTCATAATCAAACACTTGGGAGCAGGAGGCCACGTGAGCACAAAAAACAGTGGAAAAAAACCCCAAAACCACCACCCAAACTAACATTCACCAGGATAAACCTTATTCTGCTGTGTCAATTGTTTGCATAAAGTGCTTAGACCGAGCTGGAGGAATCAAGACGGAGATGAACTGGCGTGGCTCAGGAAGCGTGTGGGGCGAAGGACATGCACACAGCATGAACTAGACCTCCACTGGCGGGGAAAACGGGGGGTTTGCCACCAATTTCCCCCCAGAAATCTGTCCAGAGTCGGGTGCATCCCACCCCAGTAACAGGCAGCGTGACGGGGTCGAGAGCGTGACGTCCAGGGGTAGTTGTGTGCAACAAGTACAACCTAAGAGCGACAAACTCAGCTCTTGCTACTGTGTGAGGAATTAGGGGACTGCACATAAGTAACGGTGATGCCATTATTAGCTACGTCATTTAAGCAATTTATTAGCTTATTAACGGTAACTAATTAGCTTGAACAACAAAATTATCCAGCCTCTCACCTCAAGCCTGCCGCCGGAAGGGTGTTTCGCAGGCAGGAGCGTTCCACGGNAACTTCTCTAGGCGCTGTGCTGTGCGGAGGTGAAGTCAAGCTGGGCTGATTTAATCGGGCCTCCGATTAAATTTTGCGGCAATTTTGCGGCCGCTTCTGAACAGTCACGAAAAAAAAAGGCAACGTTTTCACGCCCCTGTCTAAGAAAATGTAGTGGTTTATGTCCCAAACTTAAGTATTATTTGCATCGGGACTAATGAGGTCGGAATGGTGAAGGGGGTGAAGAAATGTGCTGTAGCCAACCCCTGGGAGAGGAGCATTGTCTGTCTCCAAGCCCCCCTGGTAAACCAGGAGGGATGTGCCTTGTGCTGAGGATTTCTCAGACGCTAGTCATTCTGAAAAACAACTTTGGTACTACTTAACGAGACTCATTACTTTCCTGCTTACTGGATGTAACCTTTCCTACTCCAGTGCTTCTGCTCTTAAGCGTGTACTGGAGGACTGAACTTAGCTGGAAATTTAGTTTTATTTTGAACAAAATCTCTGTGAAACAACATAGCTGGGTTTTACCCAGGGCAGAACTCTGGCCTGAAATACTTTTCCTGAAGGGTTCCTGAAGAAAGGTGGCATGGATTTGGATTGACTGCATTATTGTTAGCCTTAAACTATTAAATTTCTTCCCATTTTCACGTGCTGTGATGTTAAGTGGGTGTTTAAATATTGGCCAGCATTTGGAGCTGGGATTGCTAAGGATATGAAAGAAGTTTTGGGTTACCCTCGTGAGGACAGTGGTGCAAGTGAATTCAATTGCTGACCGTTGCTTCACATCAGCCTCACGGAGACTTCTTAGGACCCAGGATCTGGGGTTGCTACATTGTCCTGTGCTTGATTCAGTCAGCTCAAGGACTGGCATGGATTCACTGACACTGGTAGCTTGCAGTGCTGCACTGAGGCATAAGTAAAGCAAGGCCATTAAATGATGTAGGAATAGGAAAGCAAAATATCAAGTTTAATATATAAATTGAATACCCAGAATGATTTATCTAGGTCATTAATAATGAATCACATAGGCATTTGGTTGAAATAAAGAAAAAAATGACACTCATATCATTTAAAAGAAAATAATTCATTGGTGTGAGGAATGTCCTTTCTGTATTTTTAGAGTTTTCACCTCTCTATTTGTGTCCATTTATTTTCCTTCTCTAATTCTCAGGGATACTTATCCTTTGTGGTGCTAGCCAGGAGCAGTTTGGTTCCTGGCACAGCATAAAGATCATTTTAATACCTTTCCAGGTTTGCCTGATTTCTCCAGCCATTGACTTGTCTGTTTGGATTGCAGACTCCTCCAGGAAGCGTTTGACACCTGAAGGTGGTCCCACACCATTAGTACTTCATCTGCAGTGACAGGGAGCTCCTGCTCAACCACGGGAGGAAAACTCCCAAGAAGATTTGTGTGATTTGGGGTTTTCCTCTGTTGCATCTTTATCTCTAGATCATTTCCTTGTTTGTTTCTAACTAATAAGCACACATCACATCTGTTACAGCATTAGCTTTTTGGTTTGCACTGACATGAGATGTCTGAATTGTGTGTGAACAATCAGTAGTGTAATTACACAGCTTTTCTTCTCTAGGTGCTGTAAACATTTGTCCATTTCTTATTTTCCACTTGCTTTTCTTTGGTACCCAGGGACAATCAGACTAGGCAAATACAAGACGCCGTTTCAAATGTGGAAAAACACTTTGGTGAATTGTGCCAAATATTTGCTGGATACGTACGGAAAACTGCCAGGCTCCGAGACAAAGCAGATCTCCTTGTGAATGAAATCTATGCATATGCAGCCACAGAGACTCCAAACCTAAGAGATGGATTGAAAAGCTTTGCAGCTGATTTTTCCAGGCTTCAGGATTATCGCCAGGCAGAGGTACAGAATTCAAGCTGGCTGTGTTGTGGTTGAGGTCTCTGTGATTAAAGGGGAAAAGGTACATTCTGCAATCACCAGAGAAATGTAGGGGAAAACACTTTCAAATACAGCAGTGGCAGAGCAGGGGAGGCTGCCCAAGCATTCAGCATTTATTCCATTAACAACTTCAGTGGAAACTGCCTGGGAAGTCAGTGAAACTGTGCACAGGCACTCACAGAGTCTGAGACAGCAACTCTCCTATTGCTTTTAGGCTTTGGATTATCATTTATGGTTAACAGTGCCCTTTTAGTTTTGGGAGGTGTCTGGCAGCAGCTGATGCAGAACTGCTCATTTTCCTGGACACATTTCCATGGTGTGTGGACCTGCTGCTTGGGGACGTGGTTTAGTGGTGAGCTTGCAGTGCTGGGTCAAAGGGTGGAGGGGATGATCTTGAAGGTCTCTCCCAACCACAGTCATTCTGTGAATCTGTGATAATCTGTCAGCAAGGGTAGAGCAAATACTTTAGTTTGAGAAAGCTACAGATCTCCAAGATGCAGTGCTTGATGTATTTACTACTCACTTGTTAGAATCTCCACGTTTCATTTTTCCTGATGTATTGCCAATGAAGAAAAAGGAATTCCAGTAGAAATTGGCTTGAGGTCCATAAACCACAAATGATTTACTGGTTAATTTAATTGATTCTGGTTTTTACAAGATTTTTAAAGCCTCCATCCCACTATATTTTCAGCATATATGGACTGCTTTCCTAACAAGATCAGTCACTGGTGGTTCAGTTGTTTCCTGATTTTGCACACCATAGATGTGGATGATTTTGGTGACCTTCTGATTTCTTTTTTTAGGTTGACAGGCTTGAAGCCAAGGTTGTTGAACCCCTGAAAAGTTACGGGACCATAGTGAAACTTAAAAGGGTAAGTTAAGCACCCCTTTTCTCACAAGGTACATTTTGGTGTTCTGGCCACTCAGTTGAAAACTACTTAACAGTTGGAGTGGTTCTGATATTGCAGGAATTGGTCTAATTCTACAGTAACACAGCTGAAGAGAAACTGCCTATATGTTGGATGAAATCCAGCATATCTAGGTGATCCTGCTCTGGCAGGGGGGTGGACTAGATGATCTTTTGAGGTCCCTTCCAACCCCAGACATTCTGTGATTCTGTGAAAAAGTTTGTCCTTTTTTTATTATTATTCAGAGTTCCAAAGGTGATTTACACACAAAGCTTTTGACTCTTGGTCACCTACATGCTGCCTTTAACAGCTTCTCTTGCAACTGCATTCTACCCTGAAGTCCATCATGTAGGAGACACTTCTTGAAACTGATAAATAGGTGTTGGCCTGAACCCCTCTAAACCTCCCCTGGTGCAGCTTGAGGCCATCTCCTCTTCCCTATTGTTTGTTACCTGGGAGAAGAGACCCACCCCTGCCTTGCTACAGCCTCTTCAGGTAGCTGTGCAGGTAGCAGCAAGGTCTCCCCCGAGCCTCCTTTTCTGCAGACAAAACCACCCCAGCTCCCTCAGCTGCTTTTCATGAGACTTGCTCTCCAGACCCCTCACCAGCTTTGTTGCCCCTCCTTGGACAGGCTCCAGCCCCTCAATGTCTCTCCTGCAGTGAGGGGCCCCAAACCAAAGCCAGTATTTGAGGTGTGGCCTCACCAGTGCCGAGAACAGGGGACGATCCCTGCCCTAGTGCTGCTGGCCACGCTGCTGCTGATACAAGCAGGATACCCACCCCTTGGCCTTGTTGAGTCTCATTCTGTTGGCCTCAGACAATCTTCCTGGAGGTACCTCCTACTTCTCCTTTAGAAATGAGCAGCAAAAATCATTGATCAAGTTTCTGCCTTTACTAGTTCAGTAAATTTCATCTTCTCCAACTGTGTCCTTACTGGGATGTGTTTTGTATCCAAACACCTTACTAACTGCATAAATAAATAGGCACTTTAACCCTTTCAGCCATGGATTTTCTATGACACCTGAAGCTCTCTCTAGCAGTTTTGTGTTCTTCACAACTTCTGATTGATTATGTTTTGGGTTTTTTCTTACTGATTTATTTGAGGCCACGTTAATTCCATTGCTAAGCCCAGAATGGGCCTGTCTTCTGCTTTGGGGATCTCAGCTTTTGACCATCTACTGTACTTCTCATGAAAAACTGTGCAGGTTTTTTCTTTTCCTCCTCCCATTTTAAATGATAAAGTGTGCTAGAGAGTTGTGCAAGGTCCCCACTGACCTCTCTTTCACAGGGTAAGATCAGTAAAACCCTGGTTTGTTTAAAGCAGATTTGTTCACGTTTTCTAGACAATGCATATAAGAAAAATGTATTTTGTATTATTTACTTCAAACTTCTCTAAAACGTTTCATTTCCAGGATGATCTTAAAGCAACTTTAACAGCAAAGAACAGAGAAGCCAAGCAGTTATCCCAGCTGGAAAAGACACGTCAGCGGAACCCGTCAGATCGACACATTATTGTATCCTGCATTTCTAGTGGCTATAAGACTTAAATTTCTCAGGAATTAAACTGCTGTGCTTAGAAAGTAATAAGAGAAGAATGCCCTTCAGAAGGGACTGTTTCCTGTGTTGATGCTGAATCTTTCTTTAAAGGCTTAAGAGTGACACAGTCCTAATGGTTGTCTTTCATAAATGAGGGTCCTTCTAGTGCCTGGGACACGGGACTGCAGGAAGAGCAAAAATTACTGTGATGGTCAGGTGCCACTCAGGAGAATGACAGGTTCCTTTTGTCTGTGCCAAAGAATTCCCATGGAATAGGAATCAGGTCAGCTGAATCAAGTGGTGACTGACTAGAGTTCCTCATGTAATAAAGACACGTGGGTGTCAGCCACAGGGCTAGAACTTGAGCTGTGAGCAGCGTTCTGTTCCATGGGAATTAGGGGATTATATGATGCCAGTAGGTACTCTGCCCAAAGGGAGACTTGCTCCCATTTTTCTCCTTTTTGTGCCAAGTCCCAGTTGATTTCCTGGGCCTGGCTTGTCTTTGAGATGCTCCCAAACACCTTTCTGTGACTTGGCCTCTTGCAATACCTGTGTTTTCTGCCCTGAAGACTTGAGGAGGTATTAAATCTCAGTACAGCCTGTTCTGCATAGGTGCTACATATTTTCACTTTAAAACAATGAACAGAAAAGGCACACAAAGAGTTGGGAGCTGGAAAATGCTCATTAGCTGTTGAGGATGTATGCAGGTCAGCAGCTGATGGCTTTGGCCACAGATAGCAAAAGGTCTGTACTTGCTCCCAGACTTCAAGTCCATCTTGTAAAGCATGAAGGTAGTACAGCTTTGAAAGAAAAACCTTACCAGATAATATTTATCTTTTTTTTAATTAAAATTGATTGGGTTTTAATTAAAATTGATGTGTTTTTTTTTTTCTGAAATGGTCCATCTAGATTGTCTAATTTATTAAAGAACTAACCCAAACTTTGTTCCAAGATAAAACAGCTGTCCTGAATTCAAATCTCCAGGTCAAAATACCTTTAGCAAAGCTGTAAGGAAGTGTAAGTAACGTTGTACAGCAGGAAGCCTCAGACCCATCTAAGTATACAGAGGTTTTGAAACATCTGAGGTAAATACTTCCCAGTATATTAAATGTGAAAACTGATACTTTCATGCATATCATTATTCTATCCTTTTTTTCCTTTACTAATATTTCCAGTCACAGGTGAGTGTTCCAGAAGAGAAAACTATCAACCTGCTGTTGTGCAAACCGTGCAGCTTCTGCAACCTTTAGAAGTTTTACTCAACAGCAAACAAAATTCCTTTCCCAAAGCATCTGCAGGCAAAATCTGTCCAGGCTACTGAGGCTGGATCGAGTGTTGATCACAGAAATAACAGACTGTAGTTGTATGTGTAATGCCACTCGTGTGCAACAGCTGCCTTGTTCAAAATACACAAAAACTCTTTCCTTGCTCTATTTCCCTCCTGTGTTTTGGGCAAAATGAAGAAAAGGGATGAACATGTGACCTTATGCTCCAGCAAGGACCATTACCAATGCTGTTTGCCCAGTAATGGGCAAATTGTGTCTATGACTTTAAGCCTCTTTTGTAAGGAGATTGTTTCAGATTGATAATCCTGTAATATAAGTTTACCGTACAGTAATCAAAGGAAAATAAGTGGCAGAGCATGCCATCTGCCTTAGGTTTCCATATGCATATCCCACTGAAAACTAGATCATGGGAACTGGGCCTCCGTTGTCCATTTCCATTTAACTAAAAAAGTTTCTCAGATGAATTTCTGGAACCCAGTCACTGTATCATCAGCAGAGTGGAATTAACAGGTAATTATGATAGAAAATGGATTAGTCAGTAGGATTTGGCCAGCTGGCTGCAGCTGGTCATTGTCCATGCTTCAGATCAAAGTCACACCGGTCTAGAAGGCAGCTTTGTTTATGAAGCTACAGACAAGTTTACAAATACAGTAACAGGGATGTGTAGTGTTCTGAAAACTTCAATCTTTTCGTGGTAACTGCAAAGATATTTCCTGTATCAAATACAGGACTGATTTCCCCCTTGTGTTGCTTTACCAGGCTGAGACTGAACTGCAGAGAGCTTCGCTGGATGCGACTCGAACGACTCGGCAACTGGAGGAAACCATCGACAACTTTGAGAAACAGAAAATAAAGGACATAAAAGTATGTGTGCACATTGCAGTGTATGCATCACCTGTCATCTGGTGTGGTGACACTAAACTGTACTTACTCTTTGGCAAGACTAGCAACGTTTAGCATTAACTTAAGCCTACATAAATAGAATAGAAATCTTGTGCTACTCCTGAATGTTCCACAGTCCAAACATGATGAACTTTGTGATCAAGAGGCAGTTCAGTACTCTTCCAGCATGCTGAGTATCTGTTATCTGTTTCTGTTTAGCATCTGCCCCTTCTAACAGCTGCTATTTCACTGGTAGCAGCATCAGTGGAATGATAAACAGGGATTACTAGCAGAAAAATTAACAGAAATAAGTAAATAATATTTTTATCTGTGTAGATTGTGACAGTTGAAAGTTTTACTAATGCAGAAAGCATGAAATGTTCAGTGACTGCAAGTAATTAAGCATTCATTTCTCTCAGCATCAAGCCCTGAAGTGGATTAAGTCCCAAAGACTACAGTAACTCAAAACCACTTGCATTAGGTGGTCTCAAATTTAATTATAAAATGGCTGAAGTGAATACTTTTTACTGAGGGGGCAGGGGACACATGGACAGGATAAAGGGGAAAGAATGGCAGGTGGATGAAAAACCCCACCAAACCAACCAGTAGTTTTAAGTTAGAGTAATATGAAAGAGACTTTATGAGTTCTGAAGATGTTGAGGGCATTTTTAAGATGTAAAGAATGTTCTATTATATAAAATACATCATTATCTGTAGATAACTGATGTGTGTAGAATATACAGATAATTTATCCCCGAGCTGTTCAACAAGACTGCCATCAGGAAATGAAAAATCCACTGACCACATCTTGCAAATACATACCAGAGAATCTCAAGAGAGTTTTCAGCATGACATTTCTGTTACTCCTAATGAGTCTCCTCTTCACTTTTCAAGCCTTTACTTAATACTTGGTATGAGAAGACAACTACATAAGTGACAGCCCAGGCAGCATTTCCATTCAATGTCTAAAATTCAGATCTGACTCCTTAAAAATACTAGGTATCCTGCAGCAGTTTGTCCTCTAAATAGCAAGTGCAGAATTTGGTCATTTCTTGAAGTGGAAATGTACTTCAGTGTGTTAACAAAACCTATGTTTCCATTTGTTTTCAGAACATCTTTTCAGAGTTTATCACCATTGAAATGCTATTCCATGGGAAAGCTTTAGAGATCTATACTGCAGCCTACCAAAATATCCAAAATATTGATGAAAATGAAGATTTAGAGGTAAGATTCATTAAGATTTTTTCTTCCATTTACTTACTACATAAAACCAGCTTTCATGCTTTGAGGCTATACATCTCCCAGGCAGAAAATCCAGCCTATGCTCCAGGTTCCCTGAACAAACAGATCTGTGGAGTCTCTGCAGGTTTATAAACTCAGAGATTCTGAAAGCAGAGCAGAACTGCAGTGGCAATCTGATCTTTACCACAAGATACAGCCAAGAGACTTCCTAAATGAACTGTCACTCCAAGCTCACCTACTGGTAGTTATTAAAGAACTCTTCAGTGAATCTTGCTGTAAAGATGCACAGTAAGAAATTCTTACACTGCTCTAATAAGATGATCTAATTACTGCATTAAAATATCTCTCTTCTTTCTATTCTGAGTTTTGCTTTTATCTTTCAAACATTGTTTTTTATTAGGCTGTTCAGAATTAAGAAGCAGCTTCCTTTCCAGTGATCCCTTCTGCTGTCTTTCCTAAGACCTGTTTTTCAGTCTTTTATTCATTTTTGCTGTTGGGCCTTTAAACTTACAGCTACTGAAACATACCCCGTGTGTATGTGTCCAGCTTGTCAAGAAAATGGATCATTTTTGTTCTCTTTTTTGTACATCCTATCGGTCCCAGTTGTATTGCTTCTGTGACATAGCTCAGAACCAAGGATGGCAGAGTTCAGTTAGCACAGGATGTACAAAATCATGATACTTCAGTGACAGTCATATTTGAGACTACTTGTTATTTTTACTTCATTTAAGCTATACCATGGCAATTCTGTGCTGTTTTTAGCTTGGCAATTAATATGCCATGCAATGTCAACTTAAAAACATCCTTCAAGTCAATTCATCCTTCACAACCAAATTTCTACTCTCATTTTGAATTTCCTGTGAACTGGACAGTGTTTCCTTTCCATAAAAGTTGACTTTGGTAATTGTCTTGCACAAATAGCTTTATTATATTTATTATCAGGCTGTTAGAGTTTACACTCTTCAGCTATTGGAAAGAACTTGTGAATATAATAACACTGCAGTCTCCCCTGGGGGATTCTTAAATTCTAATACCCAAAGTCATTTTGAGCTGCACATCTCCTGAACATTTCATTTTCCTGATGCAGCCATGACTGACAGCAAGGATTTGTTTGTGAAAGGGCTAAGAATTCATCTCTTCAAGAGCCTGAAGGGAGTTACTGGCTTTCATACCTCTAGGTTAGCCTGAAGCTCAGCTACATATGTTGGTGGGAAACAACTGCACTTTTCCACTTGTAAATCCCCTCAGATCTCTGAAGAATATTCCCTTTGACCACATAAGTGTGTTGGTATGTCTCAGACTGAGCGAGGATATTGTTTCATGTACAAGTCATCCATCCAAACTGCATCTGATCCACAATCTCTAGAGCAGGTTTAATTGTCCAGTGCTGCCTTTTTGTTAGCTTCATTCAGTCTTGCTGCTTGTTAGCTCTCAAGCTGTACCATGGCCCCCAAGTCACAGCTTTCTTCATTTGAACAGGTTTTTCGGAGCTCCCTTTATCCACCAGACTACCAGTCTCGCTTAGACATTGTGCGTGCAAATTCAAAGTCCCCCTTGCAAAGAACTGCCTCTTTAAAATCTTCACTGAGGACAGTACAGGTAAGACAACCAGTAAATGCTACATCACTGTATTAACAAGATTGTATCCTAAGTAGAGCCTCAGCTAATGTGCGTGGGTCACCTGTCTTTACTCAGTTCAGCACAGTCAAAAAGGTGAAGAGGCTTCCAAGGGCATAAAGATTGTGTTAAGCTTTTAATCCTGCAGCTTTAGCATTTTTATTTGAGGAAAAAAACAAGCTCCCATTTTAAAGCTGCATTGTTCACTTGTGAAAAATGGCTTTTCTTCCATCAACAAACTGGCATCTTGCAGAGCAAAGATCTAGAGGCTTATTGGAAACACAAGTGACACTCCCAGTAACTCTGGCATGTTTCCAGTCTTGGTATCCAAACCCTGGAGTGTGGATTCTCTGCATGAATGGGAAGCCCCCTAGAGCTCCAGGGAACTGCAGTGTATTACAAACTAAGGTGATCTCCTGGGCTCTGAGTGGACCTGCAGAGGAGGATCAGGGGGCAGAAACAGGGGCTGGAACACCCTCCTCCTGCGGCCACTACAGGGTAGTAAGCACTAAAACAACACTGGCACCCTGTTCTGCACCCCTCATGCTGCTGTTCTGAGGCTGCATCAGGATCAGCACACTGAATTACACCAAGGGTTCCAATCTTTGGAACCCCCTTCATCTCACTATAAAAACCTCCAGGGGATTTACCTGGCTGTGGATCTTTCACTCCAAAAGTTTTCAGAAGTCTGGTTTCATGCTACATAGCAATAATTTACTGGCCATAATGAAGTACTTTAGAATTTTCAGTTTAAAGCAGTTTAAATAATACAGTGAACTGCTCACAGTCACACAAAGACCAGAGGGAGGGGGACATGCCACACACACTGACCTCTAGCTGGGGGCCAGGAAGTCACTGCACATCAGACGGGATAAACTGTGCCAGTAACACAATACTTGTCTTCCAGAGGATTTAGCACATACCTCTCCAGTTTATTTCTGTCTCTGGACTACCTTTCTGTAGTACTTCCCTGTTAAAGACCTTCAGCTCCATGCATTTTTTTCACAAAAGAACTGCCTACTTTAAAAGGTCTGGCGCTTTACTTGATGTCAAGTTGCTTTGTCAAGCAACAGGACAATCTAAGTGTGTCCTGTCACTCCTGGAGTCAGTATTTTGGATGGAGAACTGTGTGCTAAATTATCAAAAGTGGCAATCTGCAAAGACCACTGATACTTCTGTGTCCACCTTCTTGCTTTTGTCCCTTAGCTCTTTCCCCCCTTGACTTTCAGAGTTGTTTTCAACTGACACTTGGACCAGCTGAAGCCACTGAGATGCTAGTCAGTACCTGCCAGACTTCATGTAGCAGACAGTGCTATAACCCACAAGGAAAGGGGCAAGGGGAACTCCTCTCAGAAATAATTCATGCCCCAAGCTGCACTGACAATACGACAGGAAGAGTTTTATCTTTCCATTTCTAATCAATTAATATGACCAGGAGAGAAAACTGTGGACTGGGAGAGACATTTTTCATAGGATGGCTCCCTGTTATGTGTGAACTTCTTGAGGAGTTCAGGGCTTTTCTTAAATGTGACTATTACAGACACTTAATCTATTAAAAAGTTCTAAAAAGGCTGTTCAGGTTCTCATGACCATCCTCTAAATCCTGTTGGTTTGCACTTTACCCAGCAATTTATCTTTGGTGTTTTGTTTTACTGATTCAGGTTGGTGCACTACATTTCAGACAGAACTGTAACAGACAAGAATTACATTTTCCAGGTATTTTAAATCACTTAACTGCCCAAGTTTTAGCCACATGCATTTAACAGGACAAACTGTTTTGCACCATCCATTGAAATGAAGCTACCTTAGCAGGCTCCCTCTCCAGCACTCCTTAATCTCCCATCACAAGTCGGTGCTGGTGTCGTTTTGTGCTTTCCCAGAATGAGAGCACTGGTTCAGGCATTCAGACTCAACCCAGCTTCAGCCCATGCTTAACTCCATTTTCTGTTAGGTTTCTAAACAAGCATTTGCTTCAAGCTGAATTTCACTCTCTTGTGAGCATCAACAAGACCAAGGACTCTTCTCTTTCCTTCGTTGGGTGCTTGCAGTTTGCTTTATGGACAAACACAAGCCTCCTTCCATATACAGCTGTCTGAATTACAGAATTTCAGAAGTCAGTTTAACAAGCAGCATTTAAAGACTTTTAAAAAAGGGAGTAGTTTAAAAATAAAGCATCATTCTAAGGGCAGGTGCTGATGGGCAGTGACAGAAGTTCATCCATGAGTCAAGACTTCTCTAGTAAGGTTTGTCTTATGCTCAGAAAACAACTTAGTGTTGAATTTTTCATTTCCCTGTGAGGCTGGAGGTCTTCAAGATAAGATTATGCCCTACTACTGACCTCCCACCCAGCCTGCTGGCTCAACAGCCAGCCCAGAAAAAGCTGACCTAAGGCCTTCTGATTTTGAACATTAACTTGATGGATGCACAGCTTTCCCTGTCCCCTTACAAGAGCTCTTTGAGATTACAGGGATTTGGGGGGGGGTATTTGCTTTTTATTCCTGTTCTGCACCTCTCTTGACACTGTGCATGCTACTAGAAGTTGAGGGATTAAGGGATAAACAGCTTCCCTGTGCCCCCTGAACAAAAAACTCTCCAAGTACTTACCAGTGGAAATGCCCAGAGAGTATTCTTCTTCTCCTGGGAGAACAAATGCTTTATTTACTTGATAGGATTTTTGTTTTAACAGATTTCCAGCAGCATACTGAGAAAAGATGAAGAAGAGGAGGACGAAGAGGAGGAGGAGGAAGACGATGATGAAGATGAGGAAGAGGAGGAATTGGATGCTCCTAAGGAAGTGAGATAACAAAACTGTTCAGAGAGTCTTTCTTTGTGACTGGGAAAAACAATTTCCCTTTCCATAAAGGCTTCTGTGTGCTAATCAAAAACCTCACAGATGCTGTGTTTTTAAAGTTCCAACAGCAGCAAGAATGGGCACTAAGGGGGGGTGCCAAAAACAAATACCCAGTTGCCAAGAATGGACCAAATTCTGCTGAAAATGGCCCTTTCATCAGCTAGCAAATGATGTGTTTAAATAGAATCCTGGATTATGTTTGCTTTGGTGCTACACTGCAGTCACACTTGCTTCAATGTACATGGTAGTGTCCAAAACTGCACTAAGCTGACAAGCAGCTATGAATTTAAGGGTTGCTTGTCACTTTGCCAATATATGAGCTTATTCTCTTAGAGCACCTCTTGGTTTGGTGAGTCCTCTAAGTGTACAGGTCTTAACTGGTTTTATAAATCCTAAAGTAACTGTAGTACTCAAAAATAATTCAGCAAGAACTGTTGGGTTTCATTTTGTTACCCACCTCGGATGGCAGAAGGCAGGGTGAGGTGTAGCATTCTGATTTTCCTCAGGCCTTGCTAAAATAACTTTGAATTCCCTTACATGTGTAGAATGAACATTCACAAACACAGACCTAGCCCAGTATCTGCTTTTAATGCTGCTTTGCTTTTAAATAAAAGTGCCTTCATAATAAAACTAGTTCCTATTTTATATCAGTGAGATGCCACAGAGGGGACAAGTTTCATGTGTTTAACTGGTTGACTCTGTTACCAGCTCCATCAAACAAGAAATTACACAGCAAGTGTCATTTCTTAGGTCTCCTATGCATGTTTGGTTTTGAATACCATGCACTTGTCTGCCAGGAAGCTGCTACCATGTTGCTGATCTCCTGTTTTACCCTCTGCTAGAGAAAGAACCCAGTATAAATCTAGCAAGCTTGTAAGGGGATAAACAATCTCTTAAGTTGTAACCAAATAGTCTTTCAGTTACAGAAATAAACTGGGAAGTGCATTGTCAACATTGGGCTTCATCCAATACACCTATTAGCAATTATTTCTGGGCTGTGACCTGAAAAAGGAATTCTGAATAAAAAAAGTCTTTAATCAACACCCACCTCAACACCAGTAGCTAGGGTACCTTTTAACTCAGCAGCTTCAAGAGTGGCAGTGCCCCTTCTGCTCATCTGCATCCTCAGCACTGACACCAGTGGCATTCTGCCCCTCCCCTGAACACGCTGGCCACAGCCTTGGGACTGAGGATCCTGCATGGGATCTTTATTACTAGTCTGTTATGACAAAGACTCTTCTCTTTTAAATCACAACTTTTTTTGACAGCAGTAGCAAGAGCAACTTCAGAGTAAGGTAACTAAGGAAACTGGTGATTTTTATATCAACAACCTGCAACAATTCATTTGTTGCTGTTCTCCGGATGGTATTTAGGAAGGAAAAGCAGTAATTAGTCCATGGAGTTACACCTCTCTGGCTGGTCTCTTACCCTGGAAGTGCAGTGCCTCCAAACCACTGAACATCTCAAGTTTTGTAACTGTTACCAGGAAATGCTGCGACCAGGCCAGGCACCTGTACCACCTGTTGAGGCAGAATGGGCCTGCAGGGTCTGTAAACACAGCACAGCCCAGCTGGGAGGGCAAAACCCTCCCGGCCAATTCGTACTAGCATTCATCAGACAGTTTAGAGTAGTCATAAACTACTCTGGGTTTAATTTAGAGACAAAACAAACAAAAAATTATTCTGAAATACCTTAAATTATGACCTGCTGGTACCAGCTTCATGATTTTTATGTATGCACTACAGGGGAAAAAAAAATCCCATCCCAAAGATTATCTTAACAGCAATTTCTCTGCTGTTCTTGAGAACAAATAATGCTTCTTCTAGAAGATAATCTCATACTTAAATAGGAAAAAAATTATTACTAAACCTACCCCTATCCTTCCAGGCTCTAAAACCTTCTTTTCATTAAAAGAATTCATGCAGGTATACAACACTGCTCTAGAAGCATGGTAAAAAGTTCACTGATTTATTTTCAGCGTTCCAAATCTGTTGTGTAGCAGCTAGAACTTTAAAACCAGCAAATCATCTAAAGCTGATTAACTGGAGAAGTTGGCTGCATTCACATCTACAACACAGCTGGTAATACAGAGGATTTAGTAGTGAAGAGGATGTTTAGCTTACAAAAATAATCACCATTTTTTCAGCAGCATGATTAGATCAGACAAATTTATTTTGAGGATCCTCATAACATCTTTATTTTCCCTGTGAAGTCTTCTGGATCCTTGATGTCTCTTATAGCAGCTATAAAATAACAGCACCAATGTGATGGGGTTTATTTTAATCCCAGTGAAATTCAGAGGATTCAGAAGAGCCTGCTTCTGAAGCCAATTCCTAACAGGTAGCCAAAGGGGTAGCTAAGTGTTCAGGATTTGAGAACGTGGCCTCATTTAGGATTCCTTGCTCAGAGGAATCTACACGCAGACTTGGCATTAGCACTTTCATTCAAGGTGCTTCTTTCCTAGAACTTAAACCAGAACAAATACTATGAAGAAGCAATAAAGGTATCCTAGCCTTTTAAAAACTACTCAACAGCAGCAAAATAAATCTCTTCCTTTTGCCTGCTTCCAGCTTACGTGGCAGTTCAGGAAGGGTTATGACCTGACATAAAGCAAGTAGGGTTTGACCACCAGCAGTGGTGATCAGTGACTGGTACAGGCTGCCCAGAGAAGAGTCTCTGCCCTCAGAGCACTAAAATCCCAACAGACAAAGCCTGGAATAACTTGCTCTAGTGGAGACTGTTTTGAGAAGAGGGTTGGACTAGAGATCTCCAGGTCCCTTCCTACATCAACTGTTCTATCAGTCTCTGGGGTTTGGGTACCTCCTGAGCTAAGGCTAAAACAAGTTTTCATCACTAACTTTCTTCTCTTAGTTTGAGAGGGGACTAAAGCTTCATAAAACATAGTCCTCCAAGTACTATCTTGTACAGTTGCTATGCCAACAGAACTGAAGTTTCCCACTAAGCCTGAATTTTGAAGATGCAGTTTTTCCTCAAACATGCTAGCTTTTATTTCTTCCTAAAATTTAAATAGGCTGGGACCAAACCACTCAGAGCATACTAAAAACTGACACAAGCATTGCTTGTCTTACATAAGACAGCAAGGTAGCTGGCTGTCAGAGACAGAAGTTAGTTAAAACTAACCAGAGCTTGACCTGGAATGCATCCAGGCATCGTCAGCCAGTTAACACTCACATTACAAGCACGTGGAGGTAAAACAAAGACCACTCCAAAATCTCAGGCTGAAGCTGGAATCTTGATCCACTTCCACCACTCTGTTTTCTGCCTCGAGGTACCTCAGCGAGGGCGGAGGAGAAGAAAGGGATTAACACAGATCTTGGCAGTTCCTGTAGTCCCCCTGTTCACTGCTGTGTTGACAGACTGTAAAGGTACAGTCCTCCCACAGGAAGCAGCCAGCATCACTCACCAAGTGTGCTGAGCATAGGAGAGACCATTAACTGTACAAGGTTTTAAATAGAAGACACATCTTTAACAGCAATTCCTTTATTACTTTAAAAAAGTTGCAATGTGAACAGGAAGCTCTTTTTTTCTTAGTAGGAATGCCTGCAAACACATGAAACCGAACACAACCTGAACAGTTTACATAAAAAAAAGAAGAAAATGGGTCATCTTTAAATTTTAGTAAGCTACCCTCAGTCAGAAGTGTTATTTACTAATGCAGATAGCACTGAAGGTCCCATCTGAACCGTTGGTGTGGTCAAACAGCACTTACATTTTTACTTGATGCAAAGTCACGGGACATGGAATTAAACTGAAAAACAAATAAACAAAACAAAATAAAAAATAAAAAAGGAAAGGAAAAAAAAAAAGGCATTAAAACTCCATGTCTTTATACCTTGATGTAAGACATTCAGTGTCCTCCAGAATTTCTGGGCTCTTTTCTGCCACGAGAAGTAGGCACAATACAGTTCTGATATCTTAACCATACAGATATTTCAACAAAGAGCTAGAAAAGTGACCTTGACATTATTTACAACCGCTGATGGAAACCGTTTCTTCTGCAACTTCCAGTAATCAAAAAGAGAAAAATAACTGTCAATACTGTCAAAGCTAGAATGTTTTACTCTAGAGCATCTTTTCCTCCTTCACAGCAAGCTCAACTTAACTTTCCGTGGACCAATTGGCCTATCATTCAGTTCATTAATAGCAGCCATGGCTTCCTCATAGTTTGTCATGGCAACGATGGCATCACCCGAAGGCAATCCTTGTTCATTGTACTGTACAGAAACTGACTCCGGGATCACTCTGTAGCCATAAAAAAAGTCCAGAATCTCATTAGGAGTAGCTTTAAAAGGTAAGTTTTTCAATCGAATAGGAACAACGCGTTCAGAACCACCACTGAAGTTTGGATCCGGCATAAATCTTCCTTCGGGAAAACCACCCATCTTATTATTCCCAAACTCCATCCTGCCAAAAGGTTCGCTGTCGCCACCGAAATCCATGAGGGGTGGCGGACCTCTAAAATCCTTAGGAGGGCACATGAATTCCTCGGGGGGGTGCCTAAATTCAGAAGGATGCCTGAAGTTCCCAGGGGGACCAAACGAATGCATGGGTGGCCCTTGTGGTGGCCCGGACGGGGAGCCCATGGGACGGGAAAGCTCTCCTCTGTCGTACGGATGCGAATGACCCTGCATGGCGTTTGGTGCAGACAATGGTACACTCACACCAAACTTCTGCATCTGGTCTTCGGATATAAGCCTTATTAACACCTCCGTTCCCAAGAACCTTCGTCGGTTCAGATTTTCTGCTTTCATGGCTTCTTCTTCAGATTTAAACTTGACTAACGCTTCCCCCAGCCCAACTCCTTTGTCATCATAGAGCAAGTAAATATCATCTTCATCAATATCAAATCTCCCAAAGAACTTCTGCACTTCGAGTTTCGACACGTCAAATGGAAAATTCCTTACATAAACACAAATCTTAGGACCGGAATGCTCTTCCCGATAGCTTTTTTCTGAGAGGGCCTGTCCAGGATGATCTCTGTCCTGAGATCTTTTCCTCTCACAAGAATCAATTATTTTCAACATTGACTTTCTGGAAATTGGAAAAATGTAAACGGGGCGATTGAGAAGAACTTTTCTATGACATTCCAAAGCAGCCTTATAATCTCTCTCACTCCTTAACATCACAAAGGCATCTCTAGTCCTCCTCTGATGCTTATCTGTTAGAAGCTTGATTTGTTTGCTGCATATATCCAGATCAGGGAAAAAATCTCTCAGATCTCTCTTCTCCAAATTAGTAGAAAGATTTCTTAAGTGTATGTAGTATTCCTGGGTGGAAGACGACCGCGAGCGTGCTCTTTGTCTCCTGGGTGATCTCGAATGAGAACGCTTCCTCGGATGCACGTAGCCCGAACTTCTCGGCGAGCGGTCGTCACATAAGAAGTGATCCATTTCGTGTGGCACGTCGACCCTTCCACCATATTCAACCCACCGCTCCTCCGTGGAGGGGCTGATCTCTATAAACCTCTGGCCCATGTACTGCCTGTGGCGTTTGAGTCCTTCTAAGGCATCACCGGGCGTAGCGCATCTTACCAAGCAATCACCGTTGTTCAGACCATTGCGATGCTTCTTCAGAATCACTCCATCCACCCGTATCCCAGACAGGAAAGCGCGCACCTCGTCTTCTGTCGCAGAGTAAGGTATGCCACGGAGAAATAAGTAAAGATCATCTGGGTTAAACGGGTGAGAATCCTTTATTGACTGATAGCTTGATTTAGGTATACCGATATCACCGTGTCTCGTGCCATTGGTATGGAAGCCAGCCTCCGGATGATTTGGCGGACCGTAACCGGGTTTGCTTATTCCTTTGGGAAAAGCTGGGACTAGATGTGGCATATCTCCAACGCCTGATGCACCAGAGCCATTAGCACCTGTTCTTCTAGAGCCAGAGATAATTTCTCGTCCCCCACGGTCAAATCGTTTCCGGCTCATTTCTATGGTATTCTGCATCTCTGCCTTGCTGCTGAGAAAGAGCTCTATGCGCGAGTCCTTGATAAACCCTCCTGAACAGCTCATGGCACGCCGTGCATCTTCATCTGTCGCAAATATAATAAAAGCCTCCCCCATCTCTCCTCCAATAATATGCACACCTCCATCGGGAATATTCAATCCCAAGAAGAAACGACGAATATCTGCAGGACCCGCAACAACAGGAAGCCCCTGTAAACGGATGACTACAGCCATGCTGAGCTCAACCCACAGCAAAAATCACCTGCAGACAAAAAGGTACACATGATAGCACGTCTTTAGTACTCGGCTGTTACAGTATCTTAACACTTAAGAAGCTAGAGCCTATTTAATCAATGTCCTTGTCTCAGTCAAGAGAGAAGGTATCAAAAAACCCACAAGGACACGAGAACAAGATTAAAACAAGATTCACTGAAAGTTCATTAGAACAATGAGCTACTCCACCAGCACACGTGCACAAGTCTATCAATATGCCCTATCCTCAGGGCAACAAAATCCACCTCACTCGCTCCTCACTATCCAGGATCCCTGAAGAACATCTAAAATCTTTCACGGCACAGTTAGCGTATGCCAGAAATCTCTGCCCACTCCTAAGGATCAAAAAAAAATAATAATCCTGTTTACTTTTGAACAGGACACTCGTGCTCAGAACACAGAAAATACTAGATGCTAGAAGAAGAAAGGAAAAAGGATCACTGTGTCACTGAAAAATGAATTCACCAACAGTGATGACTTTACTGCTTGGACAAGTTGCTCTCCCCAGTGAGCAGTTCTGTTCAATAACATGTTTTCTCAGCGTTCAAAAATGCTGTTGCTTTCACGGAGTCAGAGCCACAGGTACTCAGGAGAGCATATCCTATTTCCCAGCCACGAGTCTGTGAGGAAAAAAGGCCGTGTATGATCTTGTCACAATACTCAGTGAGAAGTGTTAAGCTTTTGGCAGCTTACCTGTTTCTGCTTTGGAGACCTGATAAATTCTGTAAAATCAACTTAACTGTGGAAAGAAAATGAAACATAATTAATGGCTGATATCTGTACTTCGCTTTACATACTGCAGCTCATCCATAGCAGTGGCTAATACTAAAGCCAAGCATGTAATGAACCCACAATCTGGGATATTACGAAGAAATCCTTCCACATTCCAAGATTCTATGCACTGCATCTTTGTATCTCCACTTTAGAAGCAAAAGAAATTCAAAATTTGACTTCTGGAAATGATGAAAACACGATGAGATTACTTGGTCATCAACTGTGCCACACTGAACTGTTGAAATGAAACAGACCGACAGTATATTGAGGGGAAAACTCTCAATTGGATTCTTTTGAGTCCTTGAAAGGTGTGAAAGTCCATCTCAAGATTACAGGCCACGTCCATTCTTCTGAAATCCACCTGCTTTCAAAGTTCACAACAAGAGTATGCTACTCACCAGTCCAGCACCACACTTAATGCACACCATGAAGACCATCAAATGAACAGACAAAAATATCCAACAAGAAACTTCAGGGAGTACTTCAATTTACAAAGCAAATTCCCTACGTTCACTGCATTTCAAAGAACAAGCATCACTTTAAACAGATCCTGATTTTCAACACTAACATCACAAAATACACTGCACAGTACTGTCAGCACAAACACAAGCTGCTGTAGCAAATGACAACATCCCTTTCAACAAGAGCCCAACGCTCCACTGACAAGTGACTGAGAATATCCCTTGCAAAAGCCCTTGCTCGAGAACAAACCCAAAGCACTAGAGATCCTGCTGCTGGATCAGCTGCTGATAATACTATTGCTCCATCTGAGCTTAGCAAAACACCAGCAAAGCCCAAATTCTCCCGTGGATTCAACTTCACTTCTCCATCAGCACTCCAAACACAACAACTGAAAACAACAGCCTGTTTTCACTAAAGATCATCTGTTCTCTAAGTTTCTGTGGTGGGCTGAGCCCAGCCAGCAGCCAAGCACTCCACACAACTGATCTGCTCACTCCTCATCCCCACCAGTGGGATGAGGAAGAAAATACAGAAGAACAAAGCCAAGAAAACTTGCGGTTCAAGATAAAAACAATTTAATCAGTGAAGATTAAAATGAGAAACAAATTAAATCACTCACCACTTCCCACAGGCTGCCTGAGGTCCAGCCTGCCTCTGAACAACAATCACCTTAGAAGCCAATAAAAAAAATGTTTAAACTCACCCAACCAAAAAAAAACAAAGCAATCAAACAAAAACCTTCTTCTTCCTCTACCTGTTTTTGTTGCTGAGCACGTTGTTACACGGCACGGAATATCCCTTTGGTCAGTTTGGATCAGCTGTCCTGGCAGCATCCCCTCCCAGCTTCTTGCCTGCTCCCAACATACTCACTGGGGTGGCAGAGTGGGAAGGAAAATAAACTAAAGAGGAAAAAAAAAAAAAAAAAAAAAAAAAAAGAGAAAGCCTTTATGCTGTGCAAGCGCTGTTCAACCATAGCCAGAACACTGTTGTGTTGCACTTTTGTAGCCACAAATCCAAAACACAGAACCATACGGGCTGCTATGAAGAACATTACTTCCATCCCAGCCAGACCCAGGACACTTTAGAAGGTATCTTCTCAACAGATGTGATGGCAATGCCAAAAAGCAAGGAGAATTCAAGGGCAGAATTTTCTTACAGGACCTTCGTGTCTTGAAAAATCAAATCCGCTGACCTGCTACTTCATGATGTAATTAATCTGTAGGATTTCTGAATTTCACAGCTCATTCTTATTCCAATTTTTAAACAGGATTCAGAACAGATGTCCTCGGTATTTCTTCGGTGATAAACGGCAAGTTTTCCACGATGTATCATGGATACAACACACAACCTTCAGTGGTGGAAGCTAGACACAGGGATTCCAGATCCTAATGTGGTATTTAAGAAGTCCACAAACAGAAATGCAAGTTGAAATAATAAGCTTTTACTGACTGTATATTAAACAACCAAGCATTGGTAGGAAGCGTAGAGAAGCCATCCAACAATTTAAAGTGAATGACCAAAAAGAGTGACTTTTAGGATGCAAGTACCACACAAAACTCAACACCAATACCACAATCGAGCAAGAACTTTCAAGAGTAAGGTTTTAGATTAACAGATTGGCAACTTCATGCCACCAATTTAAAAGCACAGAAGTGTACATGCTGTTTTAAGATTATATTTGAACTGAGTTAACCAGAAAACAGTACTACACCTGCATTTCCACTACCACAACGAATTCCAAATACTATTAAAACCACACTAGAAAAAACACCCCAACAAACATTGGTAGGAAATTAAGCCTGCACTGGACTAGTTAGTATTTTTTTACCACAATCTTGCAAGATTACATAGTCTGCATGCAGTAAGCAAGTTGCAACACCCACAGAGATACCCCAACTATGAAACAGGTCCGCGACGAGCATAACTGCTGGATCAGAGAACGAATTCTTATCCTAACCTTCTTCTAAAGAAGCCTTAAGAGTTGAAGTTACGTGCTGCAAACGGCAGCTTT
>VWZY01010827.1:62833-73806 GCA_013399075.1 Chloroceryle aenea
TTTTTTTTCAGGTAGTTCCTGTGTGTGTCAGCCAGGATACAGGATGGTTTCTAGTAATGGTGGCTCCTCCATTGTTTGTGAAAAATGTCCAGAAAATATGGTAAGCATTGAACTTTTCATACTTGGCCATAATCATATTTTTTATTATTATTTTATTTTACATTTCTTCCTGACTGCAAGTTAGTTTTCAGTAATTTCAATTAATTTTGCATAATTAATTTTGCATAATTTGGTCATTTATTTGCAAGACTATGCCTCATAGGTAGTATTTTATTTCTCTTTAGACAGGTTTATTACTATTATTTTACAGCCTTTTTTTTTGTTATAAATTTGACCCCACAGATGAAATATGAGTATTTTAAATGTTTAGTTCCCTCCACTGCTTTTCTTTTCTGCTTTGTGTTAAGCTTTCTGACCACTGTTTATAGAATGCCAAAGATGCTTTTCAGCNTTTTCAGCTCATAGGTATCTTATCTGATTACCTTATCAAATCCTATCATTGTGATATTTAGGATGTATCTTTGTAGTCCCCAATACTTAACTTTTTACTTCAGAAGGAGCTGCTGCCATTATGTTACTTTCATTATCTATATCTTCAGAGTTCTTTCTGCCTTTCTTAACAAATTATGCTGTAATTTTGGGTCATATTCACAGCATCAAGCCAAAAGCACCAAGCTTAACCAGCTTGTTCCTGCTGTAGTAAATAGAGAAATCATTTTTTCTCCAGCAAACCCAAACTGCAGAGTGAAACCCTTCCTGAATACTTCTTTCTCTCCAATAACTGTAGAGGTTTCAGGAGACCAGCTTAGTTGCATAAATTGCTTAATGGCTAATGCAGGTAATTTCACTCTTCTTTCCATCTTCTTAGGCACTGCCAGTTGTCCATTGGCATTTTCAGCATTCTGCTGTTTCTTACTCTTTCCTCTAATGGTGGCATTGGTCTCTGATCCTATGGCAAGGCTTATGCAACATCACTGTCACCCACCCTAGGAAGAGCAATCTCCTTTTTCCTCCTTGGTTTCCATCTGTAGCACAGCTACTTCCTACTGTAAACTGGGTGGGTGCCAACTGTTTGGGTATCTACAGAATTCCATGCAGTCCCATAAGCTGCTTCACTTAAAACTCCTCCATTTCCATTGCTTCTGTATATTTATATATAAACATCTTTATTTATGCTTTGTTATCTTTATTGGTTGGGTGGGTTTTTTTCCCAGTAGACCCTTTATATCTTATTTCAACCTTCCACTTTTCATCTGCTCTTGCTTTCCCTAAACAGTGTTAGCCTATGGGTTCAGAAAGACTTGATTTTAGTCAATGTCTCTATAGGAACTACTTTTGTCAGATTATTTAGCCTTCTTATTTTTTAATCTTTAAAGGCTTTATAAATGTTACCAATGTTGTTACATCTGAACATGTCTTCTAGCTATTAACATCTGGATCAAGCCCTCTTCACTGGGTGACACACACTTTTGAAAGTTATAATAGTTCTATGTTTTATTTTAGAGTGGAGTCACTCAGGATGGGTGGAATTGTATTGTTTGCCCTAAAGGCCTGACTCCAGAAGGAAAATGTAAATGCCTTAATAATGAAATATTAGGTAAGAAGTATATGCAAGTTACAAGATACTATTGCTTGAGTTAGATATTTGGGTTTCTTAAGATGTGCTTTTCTGTTAAGAAAGGAAATTGAACATCTGCTTACATATTTAATGTAAAAATTCAGCATTCCTCTTCATCCTAAACCTCATTCCTGAAAGACAACAGATAAATGTCTACCATTGTTCATTGCAACAAAAGCTACCATGCAAACATTCACAGGTGAATGCTGGTGTATGGCTTCTTTTGAGCTGGTTGGCACTGGGTGGAGCATTAAAACTGGAATAAACCCAATGTCAGTACAGACTGAGAGAAGACACTGAAGAGAATCTATACAATATGGTATAGGTGGAACAGAATAGCCTGAGCAAGCAGAGCAAACAACTGCACTGTGTTCTGTGGATTTCATACCTCCCTGAGACACAGGCTGTGATTTCCTGCAGCGTGCTTCCCTCCATCTGTGCCTCTTACCTGATGCTCTCTTAATACTTGCAGATGAATTTCAATAGACACAGACAATTTTACTGTTGACTTTAGTGTCTGTGTCAACTCTATTTTTGCTTACCTTGCATGTAAAAATCTAGGAGCAAAATATCATTTTCATCAAGCATGTCAAACAAAAGAGCTCTTGGGAGCTCTAGTTTTCCTTATTTTCAAAGACACAGAAAGGAAAAGACTTCTCACTGTGCCTCTATCTCTTTGAATATTACAAATTTCCACCTGGGTTACATTTCTGACAGACTATGCTGGCCAATCACTGCTTTCCAGACCATGAATTTAACACTTGCCTAGGACTCTGTAACAGAGTGAATACCAATCATCTTCCTTGAGCTTTATGAGAGTTACAAAGGCTTTATGGTAAAATATTGAAAGCAAAGCCAATTCTGTAATTTAATATGCAGAAAGAACATTAGCACTGTAATTCTTTTGATACTCTTTGTATCTCTCTTTTTTTTTTAATATATAATTAAATTTGAAATTTCTTGCCAAATTTTACTCACCAGAAGATGAAACTTTTGACATTTACAGAGGAAACTTTTGACTTTTGAAACTTTGTGACATTTACAGGCATCATTTCAGATGGAAATTCAAAATACTTTTTTTCCCAGTACTTTGTAAACTGGATGGTTTGGGTTTTAGCTTTGCAGTGAAGCCTTGCTTTGAAATTTGCTTCAGAATAAATATCAAAGCAACAGCAAAAACTGGACATGAGATATTGCATTTCTCACTCAAACTAAGCTGCCCGTGCAGCTGGAGACAATGAACCCACACATACCTGAACCTGCATTCTCAGCAGATGTTCTTTACAAGCTGTGCTCTTGATTGCTCTTAAAAATAAGACCTTTGCATTTATTTTAGATCTGCATAGAGACTTTATNGAGAGTTACAAAGGCTTTATGGTAAAATATTGAAAGCAAAGCCAATTCTGTAATTTAATATGCAGAAAGAACATTAGCATTGTAATTCTTTTGATACTCTTTGTATCTCTCTTTTTTTTTTAATATATAATTAAATTTGAAATTTCTTGCCAAATTTTACTCACCAGAAGATGAAACTTTTGACATTTACAGAGGAAACTTTTGACTTTTGAAACTTTGTGACATTTACAGGCATCATTTCAGATGGAAAGTCAAAATACTTTTTTTCCCAGTACTTTGTAAACTGGATGGTTTGGGTTTTAGCTTTGCAGTGAAGCCTTGCTTTGAAATTTGCTTCAGAATGAATATCAAAGCAACAGCAAAAACTGGACATGAGATATTGCATTTCTCACTCAAACTAAGAGTGGAGACAATGAACCCACACATACCTGAACCTGCATTCTCAGCAGATGTTCTTTACAAGCTGTGCTCTTGATTGCTCTTAAAAATAAGACCTTTGCATTTATTTTAGATCTGCATAGAGACTTTATTTTGTCACACTGTTGTTAACCCGTGTGCCACACTGTGCAATTTTGTCACAATTGCTTCTCTTTCCCACTTAGTGGAAAGAAGTCTTGATGGGGTTTTGCTTAATGAGGCATCGTGCATCCTTTGTAATGGGAGTGAGCAATCCTTCTCAGCTTCAGATGCATCAGGACACAGGTGAATAGTCTTTGCCTTTTGGGATGATACACTGGAATGTGTCGTGTTCTGTTTGGATGGAATATTCCTCAGGAACAGTCTGTATCTTTCAGGTGTATTGGAAATCCTTAACCCCCTAGCAAACTCAAGATGGTTTGTGTTCACTGAAGTCCTTCTATCACCAGTAGCTTGGTTGGTTGGTTTGCTTTTGTGTGACTACAGAGTAGGGCTTGGATTGGAAACAGAATTCTTATTTTCATAATTGACTATTTAATTTCTTTTACATCACTGACAGTAGAACCATATCAGTAATGTTTGGGGGATTTGGGCTCCAAGTAGTGAAGTTGAGAGTGTTACCAGGCATGCTCTGTCACTGGCTTTCACCATGCTTCACTGCATTTGAAGCACATTCTCTGTTTGTGATCCCCAGGTGTGTGAGATGTGAACAAACATTCATCAATGTAAGCAAGTCTTGTGACTGCAGCAGCCCAAACATTTTGGTAAGTAGAAGAATGCTTTCTATATTGAAGCTCAGAAAAAAAAAAAAAGAGACAAATAATGTTGACAAGTGTATAAATTTCCATTTTGTGGTGTTTTGTTGTTGTGTTTTTTTCCAGACTGGGGGACTGTGTTTCAGCTCTAGTGAAAGCTTCCCCCCAAAGGGAGTTGCCACCCTGCGTTTTGCACAGCTAGTAAGTGTGTATTCAGAACCATTTTCAAGCTAACTCATTATTTAGTTTCCATAAGTCTTTTAAATTCCATTGCTGAGGAACAAAGGTGGTGGTTTGTTGTCTGGCCACAGTGATTGCAAGGAAATTTGCACGGAGATACGAGTGTGGAGCCATGTAGACCAGGCAAGTACTGTTCTCATCTGCTGTGTTTCAGCAAATTCATGCCCTTTTGGAAACTGAAAAAGGGAATTCACATTAATTTAGTATCCAGACAAGTAGCACGTGGTCTGTTTTATCAGTTCTATGTATTTAAAACACACTCTTGTACCAAAAAATCCATGCTGAAGAGTCCTGAGGGCCCATGGGCCTTTTGGTTTCTTCTTGATATGTAAAACTGGTATTCATAATAAACATCTGAAAGAAGATAGAAGGATTGAGAGGACAATTGTAGTTGTTAGATGGTTAGAGCTGCTAGAAGGAAATGGACACCTATACAGTTTGAGAAGGTGTATGAAATTATTGGAGCTCCTTGAATTGGCTAATGAATGAAAATATCTTCTGTTGAGAAAAATGAAGGTGTTTTCTTTGTTTTAGCTAATGAACCTTTATTAGTTGTGAAATCTGCTCAAAGTTACCATCACTTTCCTAGTAGTTCCTAAGTCAGAAAATGCTGTGTGGCTAATAAATGTAGTTAGCTCTTAAATGGATTAATATGAAAGGCTTGAAAGTAAGCAAAAAGCAGTCTTCAATTTTCCTGATAGCAAATACTGGTCCTCCTTTCTGAAAATGCCACCTTCTTAAATAGTATTTCATTGAAAACAAGGGGGGGTTGTACCTGCTGTAAAGCAACAGAAAGCTATTTTTAGTTCAAGTAAGAGTAGTTATAAAATGCAGGTTGTGAAATAATTAATTTGGCAATTTTGGTCCTGAGCTAAATTTATCACCTAGTCCACTCCTTACCCTTGACATCATTAGGACTTCTCTTGCACCATAAAGAAAACTTTGTTTCTGAATCCATATTCTAAACTTTAATATTTCAGCTCTTGATTATGTTTTGTCTAATACAGTGAAGTGAAATAAATGATTGCACTATGGCCATGTGTTGAACTGGGCTGGTTTAGCTGAGGCATTTACACAGAACAGAAAGCTCTTACTAAAACCAGCTAGCATCTTTTAGCTGATACAGGTTTCCAGACTGTTACTGTTATGGATAAGTTGTTCAGAACAAAGAGAGTGAGGCTGTTCCTTATTTACAGGGTATAACACTGACATCAGCATGGTTTCTGAAAAACCTGCAGTCTTCAGCCTCTGCCTGCTGGGTGAGTCTGCAGTTTGCTTTTTCTGACACAAGTGATCCTCTGCATAAAAGCACAACAGCCTAATCTTGGAAGTTAGCTTGCTTGTTTTTAAAGAATCTTATTTTGAGGTGAAAGAAATCTACATACAGAATGTTTAGAAAGAATATTGAGCACTAGACATGTTAATTGAGTCTCCAGGGTTGGAATCTTCACAAGGTGTTGAAGAAGAAATCCTGCAACAGTCAGTGGAGATATGAACAGATACTGAGTTTGTCCAGTGAAGGATCACACAGAAAATTAACTTCTTACATATTTAGTGTTGATTGGCAGCTGGTCTTTATGTTTTATTTTGATGGAGAAGTCTTCCCATAGAACAATCCTTTTTAGCTGTGCTTTGCCATATGCATGCACGTGTTGCTTACCATTGTGTTGCTCTGGTGGCAGTAGCTATGGGTGGAGGAGTGGCTGCAGCAAGGGAATAATGCCCATTTGTGAAAGGGATGTGCATCTGCCTCCTTTTTATCCACTCAGTTATCACACTTACTTTTTTCCCTTCCCTATTCCTCTCCTCAAAATCAGATTTTAAGTTCCCAGGCCCTACTTTTTCTCCCAATCTTCACGACCCAAAGGGCTGCCTGACCTACAGGTGTGTAAAGATCACAGCAGTGGATTCACAGAATTCCATACACAGGGAGCCTTTATTTCCTACATTTATTTATTACAGATTGCTACAAATTACTGTTAGTAAAGTGAGTATACTTCTGATTAATAAAGCAAGCCTATATGTATTGCAGTGGTGGCAGCAAGCATATATTGCCATGTTACAGGTTACTGCAAAACTATCACTTGTGAAGCACCAAACACACTTACCAATTACCTATGTACATATGTTATTCAAATCTAGAAAAAGAATAGAATAAGTATTAAAACTGAAGATACTTGTGTGATGTGCAGCTACAGTTGTCAGTCTTAGGTCCTTGATGGAGTCATTTATGTAAGAGCCAAAGTGGCACTGAACATTTTGATTCTTACTTTGTTTTCTAAATGCAGGTTTTGACATTTCTCTCACATTGTACCCTCTGGCTGATGCAAATAAAATAAACTGAAAGAGTGAGAGCATGGATTTCACACTGCCATCTGCAGATCTATAGAAACACAGACCCTGAATAGCCAGGGGAAAATATGAAATTACTTGCATGTAAAAATGAGGGCTTGGGAGTGGCTTGTTAATGATCACATGAATTTTATGACTGCCTTACCAAAAGAAGGGGTAAATAAATGCTTTGCTGTGTTATTGTGTTTCTCCCCTGCAGCTGTACTCTAACCTAACAGCATGCCAAGCTCTTGGCAATATGTGTGTGATGAATATGAACTCGCTGAGTTCTTCAGGTACTGATGCCTGCAGTTTATTCCAGTATATTTATGTCAATACAGCAAGGCTGGGTGTTGTTCATTCAATAACCTTCTGGTAAGTTGCCTTTTCCATAACTTTCTCTCTTTAGTAGTGTTTTGTGGAAATTATTACTCTTCTAAATGTTCTTTGATGCAAAACAGTACATTTCTCTAGAGAAAACATTGCAATTGTTTTCAGGAGGCATAATCTTCCATGGCTTTATTATGGAGATCAGCCAGGATTAGCATCCCAGGTGCTCGAGGCAAATCATTTCCCTACAATCTTCAGTTTCAAAGGAACAGAGAAGGTAGGTATTGGGTAATAGACATGCTAAAGCAAACATTAGCATGAGGGCATAATCACAGAAAGAGGTTTAGACTGCTTGATTTATTTAATGTTCAGATTTATTACAGATATAGCTCTGCTAAAGATAATTTTTAGTCAGTGTCCTGGTTCAAGTGAAAACTTTTCAGCTCAGTTCTTCTAACTCACTGCACTGTGTGAAGTTAGCAGTGTGTTTTCACAGACAGTGCCTGCTGCTGGCAGTGAGAACACCCTGTGCTTAGAGTCTATACCAAGGGCTGGGGTGCAGAGCAGGGGACCCCACACTTGCTACTCTGTCCCATAGACCTCGTATTGGGTATAAAGCAGTATAAGTTTAAGGGAAGCAGCTAAAGATGAGACAGTAATCACTAAAATGTGTATGTCCACTTTATGGCAGTGTCATTGTTTATCTTTTTTCATCACCAGGATGTAAAGCTGCGATTCATTGCAGCCTCATTTGATGCAGAAGGCAACTTTCTGAAATGGCTGAGCTTAGAAGGAGGTGTCTTACAGGTATGTTTGATTTTAACTATCTTCTGTTGATACCATAGCATTCTGCTTGCCTTTAGCCAAATTTAAGACAAAAGCCAAGAGTTTGGTTACTACACTAGTGACAGTTCATAACTATAGAGCTAGGTTAGGGAAGATAGACTGTGAAAATCTTTACAAAATCAGAAGTATAAATTCAGCAACATTGCCTTCATCCATCAGACCGATACAAAATTGGAATATTGGAAAGCTCTGAAGCTCTTTTAAAACCAACAGTGGTCAACAGCTGGCTGACCATGAGCCAGCAGTGTGCCCAGGTGGCCAAAAGGCCAACAGCATCCTGGCCTGTATGAGACAGGAGTGGCCAGCAGGAGTAGGGAAGTGATTGTCTCCCTGGTGAGGCCACACCTGAATACTGGGGTCCCTCACTACAGGGAAGACATTGAGGTGCTGGAGCATGTCCAGAGAAGGGCAACAAAGCTGGTGAAGGGTCTGGAGAGCAAGTCTCATGAGAAGCAGCTGAGGCTGTTTAGTCTGCAGAAAAGGAGGCTCAGGAGAGACCTTACCACTCTACAACTGCCTGAAAAGAGGCTGTAGCTAGGTAGGGGTCAGTCTCTTTTCCCAGGTAACAAGAGGAAATGGCCTCAGGTTGTGCCAGGAGAGGTTTAGATTGGACATTAGGAAAAATATCTCCCCCAAAAGGATTGAGAAGCACTGGGACAGAATGTTTGTTATTAGCCCTCTTTCTCTTGTAGAGAGAAGTATATACTTTTTACTCTACCTTCAGATTTCAGTGACACACACATTCAGCTTCAACAGTACCATGCTGCATAGACAGGGTGTGAAAAACCCAGGTAAGCAGTGAGCAGAAAGTGCAGTCATGCTTAGCCTAACAGGCAGCAGAAATTAGCAGCTGCAAAACACCAACAGAAGAGAATTTGTGTAGAGCTCTAGTGGTGATCTAGGCACTCTTAGCAATTCCCTAGAGAGGCCACAACAGGAGCACTAGCAAGAACAATTGTGAACTCTGTCCCTTTTTCTAGACTCTTCACATCACTCTTGGAGCACTGTCACTTCAAATGCTCCAGCAACTACAGAAGAGTGGCTGACATTCAGGATTTAGACAGATAGTGACTGCTGTCTCAGACTAAGCTGTCTAGCTTCTGCCTCTCAACTCTGAAGGAAAACTGATGCTTGAGAAAACAGGTTACTAAGGCAATTGTTCTGCATAGGAAATTATATATCCTGACACAGATTTTAAGGTTGGAACACATTAATTTCCTAAATGCAGAGCTTTTAGTAGCTCTCAGGAATCAATGGGAGAGGAATAGCTTTTCCATTCAAAGCCTCTTCTAATATTGTGTGTGGTAGTGACATCACAGTGCTAAAGCAATCTCAATGCAAACGTAGCAATTCTCAGAATGTCAGTGGCACACTAACAGAACTGTGCTTTGTCTCAGCTTAGACCTGATTTTCATTAGGGGAAGATGGCATTGCCCTCCACTAAGTGCCATGCTCACTTAGAATTTGGCATGTTCCTCTGGATTCTGCTTTGAATGGCTGATTCTTTGCAGAAAATGGAAAAGTTACATTGGAAAAGGGAAAAAAAACCTGCTGTTTGCTACAATAACTTTGATCCTCTGACAATGTGAGCTTGATGGAAAGGGAGTGATGTGAATGTGGTGTTCCTTCCTTGAGATTCTTGGATTTAGCAGAAACCACTAATAAAGTTTGAGGCAGCACATTGCATTGAATATTCTGTCCACAAAAAAAAAGATACTTGCCTGGCTGGATGCTGCTGTCCACAGGTTTCACTTCCAGTGATGGAAATGAGAGATGCTATGCAAATATTGAATAAGCTAAAGCAGCATTTTAAGAACATCAATATTAGCACAATAAATAATCATGTTTACTCTTCAAAATCAATCCTTCTCTTCTTTCAAAATGGAACAAAATGTCTTTTGTGAGAGCTGTGAATACATAAACTGCTTGGGGTACCTGTAAATATTTATATGAGAAAACTGATACCTTTGAAACCAACCTAATTATCAACCTGTAATTGTGTGTTGTTCAGCTGTGTCCTGATACCCAAACCAAGTTGAATGCAGCTTACACATTTGGAACAACTTATCAACAAAGTGTAAGTAAGAGATAAAATGCTGTGCTGAATTTGGTCATCAGTAATTCAGTGCTTATTGAAGAACTCTGGAGTTTAGCCATAAGCTGCAACGTGAACTTCCTTCTTGTGAAGCTGTTGCTTATTTTAACTTCTTTATTATCAGGTGAAATAAATGTAATTTTGAAATATTATTAAACTATACAAGATTTCCTACACAGAATAATCCAAATAAATTGAGCTGGCGTTTGTGTTAGTGAAGTTGCTGACTTGTCAGTGGAAGAACACAATTCCAGACACATACTTCTGATTTTCCTACACCAGTCTTTGCCTTCATCACCTTAGTGGGGCAGCATATGCCTGTACAGTGTCCCTTAAGCCTTTACTGTACTCCCTGATTCCAGTGAATTCAGTAAGGAGATGGAAGGCAAGCTGTAGTCAAACGGGTGACTCATCAGAGAAATGAGATTCTCTAGCTGGCTTCAGTATGGAAAAAACTATTGGAGTTTTTGCCAGGAAGTGGAGAGGGGTAGACCACTCGAGCTTGTGCACACTAGGATGCCAGACATGGCTCTGCCAGTGATAAAGCTTCATTAATTTTTGTCACTGAAATGTGAAGTGGGGAGGCAGTAGTCTCTTTGGCAGGGAGGTGGAGAAATAACATCTTTATTTTTATAACACTTCATCTGTGTGCACAGCATTTAATAGCTATCTATCCATTAATATTATTTATTAGCTCACCTGCATTCAAAACCATTCCCCACATTATGTGTTGCAGTGGAAAAGTCTGTATACTTGGGTGTTGTTAAGTGTTAACAGTTAATATTACTGCCTTTAAATACAAACACCAATAAATATTAACTTACTGAGTATTTTTAATGTAATTACTTTTATGGATTGTATGCATCACTGTTTTTTTCCTATAGCTTTGGAGAAAACATGGTTGACAAGTTATATGAGTATTTAAAGACTGTGTGGTTGCTCATAGAATCATAGAGTGTTTTAGGCTGGAAGGGACCTCCAGAGG
>VWZY01010827.1:73845-89600 GCA_013399075.1 Chloroceryle aenea
TGGCCACAACTCTTCAGAGAGAGCCTCCTGTGTTTCAGTCCCTGCCCATTGCCTCTGGTCTTGTCACTGGGCACCACTGAACAGAGCCTGGCTCTGTCCTGCAGACCCTTTCTTCAGACAGCTGTACACATTGATAAGGCCCCCCCAGAGCCCTCTCATCTCTGGGCCAAACAGTCCCAGCACTCAGCCCTTGCTCACAGGAGAGATGCTCCAGTCCCTTCATCACCTTAGTGGCTCATGCTGGACTCTGCCAAGTAGCTCCATTCCTCTCTTGTGCTGATGAGCCCAGGACCATACCCAGCACTCCATGGTTTCAGCATTTATGTTTCTTGGCTTTAATGTTTACACTGTTTCAAATTTTAGGGCTGCAATTTGCTAGGATATTTTTTCCTGATCTGTTGAAACATTTTAGCAGAGCTTCTCTCTCCACATGAGTCACCCTGGTCAACTGCAGTCATTTCCAAGGGATTTTTATGACATCATTAGTTCTTTGTAATTGCTTGCAAACAGATGGAGTGCCTTGTCTTTTGTGAAGAAGTGGGAGAGATTCCACAATCATTTTGTAGAGGAAGAAGCTGTAACTTGATAAAATCATTTAATGTCTAAAGTGATTGTTTTGTTTAAAATCTGTTTTCTTTTTTTTTTTTTCGTAGTGCAAAATTTCAGTTTCCAAGATTTTACTGGATTTTGCTAATCCAGTATTTTATGACCTATTCCTTGAATATAATGGTGACAATGGACAACAAAATCTCTGGGCTGTACCAGTTTTAAACTTGAATCTGCAATACAGTGAGATGTTTATTAATCAAGGTAGGACCATCATAGTCCCACTCCTGTGAACTCAGGTAATACCATTGGTACACTTTACTGTTACTGGGATGCTTTTAAAGGCAGCACAACACACCATCACTCCTTCCCTTTTTAAGAAGTGAATACTTTGTGGGCAATTCCTGATCATGTTCAGTTCAAGCTTTGAGTTCATGTGTTGTCCCAAACAAAATACACACAACATAATCCAATTTCATTATGCATTTGTTGAGATAAATAATCCTGCATACAGTTCCGTGTATCATACAGTTATGTGTATCCTCTCTAGCAGATTTCAGTCTTTCTGGGTGTTGAATTAAGTGTTATGTGACTGTCATGTTTCTTCAAAGGCAGCAATATGAACAACTGGCTGTTGACTCGTCGTTTTTTTCTGGTGGATGCACTAAGTGGGAAAGAGAATGACTTGGGAAAAGCACCGAGAGTAATTCGGATCGCTAGCAAAATAACAATAAGGTGATGGATTGCTTACAGTATAGAGCACATAGAAAACAAAGCACATTTTCTCCACTCTGTATTTGATTGCCTTAAAGGAAAGTTGGTTTACAATCCAGAGCAGGGCTGTAGTCACTTAACTGAAACTGGGTTAAGAGTCATCGTTAATGGTTAACCTCAAATGGAATAGGTTTTGGAGGAACCCTTTTTGAATTGCCATGTCATTGGGTTTGAAAACAACACCTTACTGCTCAGGCTGCTCTGTTCATTCAGTATTTTCATATTAGTACAAGTTTCAGTGAATACTTTCCAAGCTGCTCACCCATTTTCTCTACTGAAAATAACTCTCTGTATTTCTGCAGCATTCGTCTGGTGTCCCATAGTCAGAGGGGAACTATCTACCCTCCTCTCGTGACTATAGCTTACACAGATCTACTTGTTCAAAACCCAGAGACCCAGAGTGTGATGGTGAGACCTTTGTGCTATCTTTATCAAACTGATTTCTTGAGCATACTTCTAGTTCTGCTAGAATTCCAGTTGAGGGAACATTTCTGGGAGGGTTATAAGGATCTGATAAGCAGTTTCTAGTTCTGTTCCATTTTGAAGTTGCAAGTTTTCACTAAAACCTTAATGCTTTTAAAACAAAGCAGTTAAAAGTCTTTTTAATTAGAGTCCTTTTTTTAACTTGAAATACTTAGAATGTGACAGAGGGCTTGGAGATCATGTTGGGGCATCATTCTCTGCTGAAAGCCACTGAATTCTGCAGATGCAGAAGGGGCATTTCCTACTTGTCCTCCTGCCTGCCAGAAGTAGGGAATGTACCTAGGCACTGTCAATCTTGGATGTCTTGTTACAGTTAACAAAGTGAAAATGTACATTGACTTTCACTCCAGGTTCTGTAAACACTGTTTATTAACAGCATATTTAGACTTAAATCCAAGTAAGGTAACAGAATGAGCTCTGACAGGGGCAAATATTTTGGGAAGCTAAGGGAGGAGGGATTGGATTGGGGGAGGATTGTCCTATTTTTCAAACTGAATTAAAAATATGATTCATTATAATCCTTATGTTAACTTCAGCTTTA
Source organism: Chloroceryle aenea (assembly GCA_013399075.1). NCBI lineage: Eukaryota > Metazoa > Chordata > Aves > Coraciiformes > Cerylidae > Chloroceryle > Chloroceryle aenea. Next base: position 76,190 of record VWZY01010827.1, read on the forward strand.
AAGTGACTAAGTCTCAGGCTACAATGGCATAAAACCAAGACAAACACTTTTTCTTGTACAAATCTTCCAGACCAACATCAAATAGGTCTTAGGTTGGCTAAACTAAAGGGAGAAGTTTTGATGCTACGTGACAATTTTTATTTCAGTTGAGCTGGCAAAAAAAGTCTGGTGCCTGAGCTGTGTAAGAGCTCACTTTATGATTTTGCATATTGATGTAATTACTTTAAAGTTCCTTTAACTCAACCCTGATAAAAGGGAAAGTATCAAGCCATCGATGTCTCCTTTCAGAAGGAAAAAAATATGCATGTTTGCAAAGCACACCCACATGTAAACCTTTGTTCCTGTGTAGTAGATTCCTAGATGGGAATGCCCACCAACAACTGTGTGGAAACTACCACTGTGCAGAATGACTGTAGCATTTCACATTTCCCATGTGTATTTACCTCCTCTGTCTTAATATTCAGGTTTCCTTCTCGGTCAGTTATGAGATGGATCAGTCAGAGGCTCAGATTCAGACTGATGTAAGTTGTATTTCCCTTTAATTTGTTGATATAATGATTTACTTCTATTTTGTGGGGAGGTTTAAAATACCTGCAAATAACTCTTCCCTCTCTGCAGATCGCGCTGGGTGTGCTGGGCGGGCTCGCAGTGCTGTGGTCCCTCCTCAAGACTGCAGCCTGGAAGAGAAGAACAGGAAGCTCTATCATTGACCTGCAGGTACAAATAGCTGGCAGCCTCAAAAGGGACACGTCTTCCTGTCTTTAAGGGAGACCTTTGGTGTCATTCCCTGTGATAACAACTGTTCTGTTAGGATAGAATTCAGATAACTTGTAGCCTAGCTGCCTGGAGCCATGACCTGGAGTTAGGCTCATTGGGGAGGAAGGGTTTTTACATTTTCTTTTTGGATTCTGATGTTGTCCTTTAAGAAATACTTTTGATCAGCTATTCTGATCACCTGAGTGGACTAGTTTCCATCTTAATTCTTCCTGGAACAAAGACTAGCATGTAGGAGCTTCAGGTATTGAATATACCACAAATACAGCACCACAGTAGGGAAATTTTCTTCAAGGCTACTTTTCAGTGCTAGACTTTGCTGCATACCATTGCACATGAATGTGCATGTGCATTGCTTGGTTAGCTCCACAGATTTCTACAGTGTGTTTTTATAATTGCAGACAGTTTTGAAGTTCTTACTGTTCTATGCTGGAGACCTCGCCAACGTTTTCTTTATCATCACAGTGGGCACAGGGATTTATTGGCTCGTGTTCTTCAAAGTAAGTGTTCTTCTGTGTTATGAAAACCAGTTAATATTGCATATATTTTTACATAAAAATTCATTTTATTTCTTTCTTTTCTTTTCTTTTTGTTTGCCTTTCTGGTCAGACATTCGAGGCAAGTTCTGTAGCATATTCTGCTTTGTGTGCTTCCATTTTTGTGTTCAGCTTTTCCTTTTCAGTAGGATTCACTGTACTTGCAGTCTGCTTAATAGCCATCTAAAGTATTTTACCAATATATAATGATTGCACATTAAAAATGTATCTTTTCCTGAAAAATATTATTCACTCTTAAGCTCTTAGTGTGTTGTTACATGTGCCATCCATGCTATTTCAGTGTCACTTCTCTATTTCAGGCTCAGCAGTTTGTCTCTGTCTTTTTACCACTACCATCTCAAGAAGAAGACTTTGTTACATATGTAGCATGTGCTTTTAGTTTAAAGGTAAGTATTTTTCTCCTCAGGCATTCTGTTTATATATCTATGCTTCTATATATTTTCAGCAGGCTTGTTTTTAAATATCTTATACAAGTTCATTTTAGTACAGACATAACTCTTTTAGTCTAAGAATGAAGTCATTTTTCCATATACATTTATTTTGTGTAGTCTTTATAGGGGAACAAATGTCCAAGGAAGATGGTCTATGGATAATTATTCCTTCAAGGATAAAGGTGTAAAGAAATCCCAACAAAAAAATGCCATCTCAGGAAAACAAGTGCTTTTTGTCTTAAAGCAGAATATAAGCACTGTCAGCTTCTGATGAAAATAATTGAGTTCAAACTTAATTATACTTGTAGAATTCAGAGATCAGTACTCTGTCTTCATGGGAGCACATAAAGCACATGCTTAAAAGTATCTTATTCCTTAGGAGCAGCATATGGAGTTGGAATTCATAATACAGGTTAATATAGGATGGGAAAATAGTCATTTTTTAATTTATAACTTTGCTGTATTTTCTCCATAAATTTGGGCACCATCACAGGACTTAGTATGATTTCAACCTTTTACATGACAAAAAGTCTCAAGAATTGCTAACATATTTGCAGGCTCAAGTTAGTCAAAGTATTTCTCACTACAGTTAGTGAATGAGGTGTGATGATTCATGTCAGCTTTGTCTGTATGCTGTTGCTCTCCCTGTTCCATTTCTCCTCTTTCTTCTCCAGGCTCTGCAATTCTTACAACTGCTGGTGTCACAACTGAGTGTAGATATTTTCTTTATTGACTGGGAAAGACCTAAGGGCAAAGTTCTTAAAGCAATTGAAGGTAACTCTGTGTTTGTATCAACAGCTTTGGATACTGCTGTCAGGTATGAAATTGCAAAGCCTTATTGTATTTATCCCTTTAGGTGAGGGTGTTGCTAAGAGTGCTGCTGCGCCGGTGAGCATATGGAGGACTTATTTTATAGCAAATGAGTGGAATGAAATTCAGACAGTGAGGAAGATAAATCCCCTCTTTCAAGTGCTTGCAGTCCTTTTTTTTCTGGAGGTATTCTTACCACAGTTGTTATTGTTACTAATATTTATAACTCACAACAGCAGGGTAACAGGGGGATCTGTTCGTTCTTGCATTCTCAGAGGTGACAGTGGATAAACTTCAAGTTCATTTGAAAACATGGAACTTAGTAAAATTAAAATGTTGATACATTTTCTGAATGTCTGTGTTTGTATGTATAGGTCACTGAAGTATTTCATTAAGACTTAAAAAAACCCAAACCAACCTTCAGTTATCTTAGAGACCTTTGTTAGTTTTGCTTGGGTTTTTTTAAGGTAATGAATACCCTGATAAATCTCTGTACACACTCCATTCTTTATTGGCCTCCTGGCTCCCTCCTGCCACGGTCTGCAGCTTTATTTCTGGTTTCTTATTTATCTGAAGGGAGCTTCCTTCCTGCTAATCTGCTGTAGTGACCATTATAAAGCAGGAACTGAAATGTACCAGTTGTGTTCCTGATGACACAACACAAGGCAGTATGCCTCCAGTTACAGCTTCAGGGGGTGTGAGAAACTGTGCTGTGGCTTTTCAAAAACCTTTTGGTTTCTTTCTTCTGTAGTTTGGCCAGTACTTTTATTTTGAGAATCATTCTTAAAGCATGTTGTGTCTCTAGAGTTATTTATGTAAGGTTCTTTACATATCTTTAATACTTCTGTTCATTTTGTGTTTCTGTTTCTAAATTTCCTATATTTTTTTTAATTACCTACAGTAAAAAAAAACCTAAACAAAACCCCAACCAAACAATAATGATAACCCTACCTCATTCACTACAGCAGTATCTTTACTGCTGGTAACTACAGGCCAGGACCAACTTAGGTGCCATGTTACAAGGAAGGGATGGGGGAAAGGAGAGCAGCCTGTGCTCCCAAAACTAATCTCACGTTGCTCTTCACAGGCTTCTGGGATTACTAGAAGGGAGAGGCTGCTCTCAGCAGAGAGCTTGCTAACTCCTGCTAGGAATTTCCTCTGCAGAGTCACTTTCTTGCCACTGATGGTGGAAGCAGCAAAAATTGGCTAAAATTGGTATTTGAGCTTCCCAAGAAGTGCAATGCACGGGGTAGATCTGGCAGTCAGCTGCTCACTGCAGGGGGATCTTCTCTACTGCTCACAAACTGTCTTCTTGGGTTGGCAGCCCTGATAAAGTGCCCGTTCAGTTCTCGTTAATCAGGGCGACAGGATGTACCATAGCACAAAACAATCCAGGGAAAATAGCAGTTGGAGGACATTGGAAAGCAGAGAAGGAGGCTCCCTTCCCTCAGGCCTCGTGCCTGGCCCCGGAGCAGCCTCTGGCTGGCCCGGGGCTGTGTGGCAGTGTTGACTCCCAGTGCAGGCAGCACCTGGCAGCAAACCTCAGCTTTCCCTGGCTCACTGGCTCCGGCTGGGATGAATTCCATTCTCTTCACAGCAATCCAGAGGCTGCTGTGGTTTGGATCTGTGGCAAACCCAGGGCTGCTAATGCAGCAGGGATGTGGCTGCTGCCGAGCGGGGCCTACACGGTGCCAGGGCCCCAGCAGACAGGCAGGGGCTGCACCAGGAGCTGGGAGTACACGACCAGCTGCCCTCAGCTGCCCAAGGGGCTATTCCATACCCACTCCATCTTGCTCAGCAGCAAAAAGGGAGAGCAGGGATATTCTGGGGACTGATGGGGCATTGGCTGACTTGTGGGAGGTTGTGATTGCCTTTAAATCACTTGGCACAGGGGTGGTTTCACCTTCTTCCCTGTTTTTTGTTTATTAAACTGTCTTTATCTTGACCCACAAGTTTGGTTTTTTCTGTTCCTCGTGCAGCTGTATGGTCAGTCAGCCCACCACAAAGGTGTTGCTGCTACAGCTTCAGTTCTGAACAGTTTTCTGAGAATTTTCATTTCTTAACTCTCTCAAATCTTTATATTTTTTTTCTTTGGTAACTTTTTCTAGATCATTTGTTTAAAATAGATTCAGCCATAAAGACAGTGCAGGGAAATATATTTCTGTTCGATGAAAAACAATACAAATGAGTTTCTTACAGCTGCAAAACAGATTAAAAAATATTTTAACACCAGAATAGGTGGGACCAGAAAGCTGAAATCTGGCAGAAGTATTATCCCAGTGCAGTCTGGCAGCAGAATCTTTTGGAGTTTTTCAGTACAAATCAACGTTGACACTTCGTGAGCTTTAGCTGCATAGGTTTTTCAAGTTCTATATCCACTCATATCTGTAGAGTTTATGGATTTAATCCTGTCTCTCAGTTCACACAGCTGGGCTCTGTCACACTCAACATTCTGCTACTTCCAGGTCCATTTTCCCTATTTTTTTCTTCCTGTTACATTGGAAACGCCAGGATCATACTCAATCCCCTTCATTGCTTCACTTTGTTTATTGATCTTCTTATCTCTTCAGGTGGTGGGATTTTCCAACCTGGCTTTAATGGATTCTTCTTCCAGTCTCCCACGAAGCAGTGAGAGTTACGTGGCCCCCCGGAGCCGCGTGCTGAGGTTCGGGGTGGCTGCCGCGCTCTGGCTCACCATTGCCCTCTTGCAAGTATGTGAAACATGGGACAGACTGAATGGCCACTTCCAGGGTGGGCTTGGAAGCCAGAATACATCACTAGGCTGTCCACAGCACCTGGCACAGCATTTGGTGTGGACTTAGCTGTTATATTTCATCTGGAATTTTGGCTGCTTTAGCACAGTACAGATTTAGAACTCAGGAGTAATCTTCTGGGCTATGAGACACCTTATTCTGTAGCCTGGATTTTAATCCTCTCAGTTTGAAACTATACTAAAGCATCTCCAAGTTCAACATGAAAAGCAGCTCTACTTCATAGAGGAAGGGTGTCAATCCCACTACAAAGTCTGTACTTTGTGGGTGTTAAACTGGGCAGTTAACTGGAAAAGCTGATTGACTAATAACAGGAAATTTGGTTTATTTCAGGTTATATTTTTTTCTCTGTTCTATGAAAGATTTGTTGAAGATAAGATAAGCCAGTTTGTTGATCTGTGTTGCATGAGCAATGTAAGTATTTCTTTGTCTCATTTGTACAGTGACATTTTTTATATACTAAATAGGATTTATTTGTTGAATTTAATCACAGATTTCTAGCTAACAGTCGAGGTTTCTTTCAGTTCTCTTTATTGGTGCTTCTACAATAATATTTCAGTTAAACTTGACTTGGAAGAAGATTCTGGAACTGTAAGTATCAGTGCATTCTTCTAGATGGGTGATTTTTAGGCTGTTTTTTGGAGTTCAGTTGGTTGCATGTGCTCATGCACGCTCACAGTTATGACAGAAGTGGGGTGTGGAACCATTTCCTGTCCTTCTGTCTAGGGGGTCTTACAAAAACAGCTGTCTTGGTCTTCTTTAATAGCTTTATGTTCAGTTTCTGCTGCTATCTTGTGGTTGTCCCTGAACCTCTGAACTTCATGGTTGTCCCTCTTGGACTGTTATCCTTGCTGTTGATAAACTGACCTTGAAGCTGCTGTGCCTTTCTAGTTAATCATGGATAAAACCAGTCAGTAAAAGAGTTAGTAAAGATTCTTCTGTTCTATTCACTTTGGTACCTGCCTGCTTTGTATCTGTAGAAGGGCTGGTCTGGCTGATGGCCACTCTGAATTCAGAAGTTCAAAAATAAGATGGTAATGTTTAGTTAAAGTATTCCTCTCTTCCCCTCATTCCAGATTTCAGTGTTCCTCTTGTCACACAGCTGCTTTGGTTACTACATCCACGGCCGCTCCGTGCATGGCCATGCAGATACCAACATGGAGGAGATGAACCTGAACCTGAAGAGAGAAGCTGTAAGTCGTGGTATCAATCTCTAGACCTGCTCTAATTCCCTGTTTGGTTGAAGGAAACCCCACACCTTTGCTTTAGGGATCTGCACATTACAATGCACCCAGTTGTGATACACAAAAGATACCACTTGTTGGTGTGTAGCTATGGGGCTCTGGTCCTTTCAACTAGCTCTTCATCTTTCTTCTTCACTGCCTCTTCTTCACATTTCATAGATGGAAATTTCTTATTTTCCTGAAGAGTTTTTTCCTGAATTTGAGAACCTTCTTTCTGAGCTTTTCATAAGCTCGTGGCCCCCCTCAAAATGACAGGTACCAAAAAGCTTTCCCAAAGGGACAAATCTGACAAAGGCCCCATAAAGAAACCTCTGCCCTTTCGAGCAATTCTTTTATTCCACTCTTCTCCTGTGGTGAAATAGCCTGTTCTTCACAGAAATGAATTTGAATAAGTACTTCTTCTAATTTCTTCTGTGTTGTATCTTTGCTGCAAGACCAGACAAATATAAAATGTCTGACACAAGACTGGAGGACTTTGCACTAAATTTCATGACAACTTGCATCTTTGTAGGCACAAGTAGGAGGAAAACACCTTAGGCAACAGATCTTTTTATGTTAATGATAAGTGGACAGCAAAAAAACACCATAATCATGTGAAAATTAAATCTCAAAACATTAAAAAGTAGAGGAATCTTTTTAATAATATTTTTGACCTGTGTGTTCCTATGTTATTTTTTTTCCTAATAGAATTTTGTGGAAAGCAGAGATGTCAAATTTTCTGTTTTCTTGGGGATTTTGAGACTTTGCTAAATGTGACCTGAAAGTCATATGGAAAAAAAAATCAGACATCCAGAGTTAAAAAAAAAAACATGTAGAATAACAACATAAAAGAAAATGCTTCAGAGTGAACGTGGAAAGATGTAGGAAAAGGTAATGAACTGGCAGGTGACAAGAGGAATCTGACTTTGTGACACCAGGGGTCAGGATTTGCTGTCCTAAGAAGGCCTTGCTGTAGTAAGAGTGGGGTGGATTCCACTGTTTACAGCTGTTAAGTACTCGGTGTGTGTCAGAGAGAGAAAACGAGAAGCCTTTGACAGTTTTTGGTCTGTGAATGACAGGAATAATGCTGATTGATTCCCACTGGCTTGAATTGCATAGGAAAACCTGTGCAGTCAGAGGGGTTTGTTACCCAACACCGACGGGCAGACCTTTCAGGTGTCCATCTCCAGGAGGATGCGACTGCACTACGACAGGATTCACCAAACCCTGACACGGGTAAGGGAGGGATGCATCTCCTGGGATGGCATTGTAGAGATGGCAATTCCACTGAGGTCATGCTCCTGTTGCATTTCAGAAACACGGCCCTGCGAGGTTTTTGGATTCAGCTGCAAATACTTTTGAACAAAGCACAAGGGCATACAACACCATGAACAAATTCCTCAGCTCCTTTATTGATCACGTACGTATTCTGACATTCCTGTAGCAAGGAAAATAGATTTATACTAAGTAGAGACAAAAAATGGTCAGCCTAAAAGCCTATGCTGTGTTTGAAGACGTTATGGCAACGGGAACAGTACTTCAGTCAAAGAAAACATTGGAGCACTGTCCAGCAGTGTATCCTGCTCTTACAAATGCCAAATCCTCTTGGTAAGGGATTTATTTCTGTCCTGGAATAGACTGGGGGGGGTTTTCTCATTCACAAAGGTCTAAGTAGCTGTCCTTCACTTTGCAACAAGTATTTATCTTGGAAATGATAAACCAAGAAGTGGTGGTTTTCCTTTTCTTACAGGTTCATAAAGAGATGGATTATATTGTTAAAGATAAGTTGCTGCTCGAAAGGATTCTTGGCATGGAGTTCATGGAACCAATAGAGAAGAGTATTTTTTACAATGGTAAGAAGTTTTGTGACTTGGTGTTTCCTGTTATAAGCACGTGGGTTTCTGTGTGGATTTCTTTTCCAGGGTTTACAATCTGAAGTGGACCTCACAGCTGGTGAGGTCAATAAATGGCTGCTGGTGAGGGAGATAACTAAGAGAAGTTCTTCAGGTTCAAGAAATCCTATTTGCAATTTGTCACTCCACTGCAATGCTGCTTCTGTTGGGTGAAAGGGAGCTGGACAGAGACCTGCAGGTGGTTATGAAGTGCTGCTTTGGCTTGCTCTCCATCCAGTATCCACCCACAATCTTTAATGACCTCCATGCTATTCTCTTCTTTTATAGAGAACCAAATTTCTTATGAAACAACTAAAAGTACAAAAAGACAATTCCTTTCAAGAGGATATTGATCACAGAGAGGATGTTTCAGTGGAATACTTGATGTTAATCTTTGCAGACTCCACTGAATAATTTGGGTTCTTGAATAATTTATTCTGAAGCTTTTTAAGCATTGCCAGTACTTAGAGCACAAATGTGTATTCCAGCAGAAACAGGGATGACACCAGCTCTGGTTCTGGTCCCTGGAGCTATGCAAAACCAGGTCAGACCTGGGTTCTCCACTGCATCATCCTGAATCCCAAGCCCATGCTAGATCTAGCCAGAAGTGTTTCCACGTGACCAGTACACGTGTGAAAGTTCTGGACCATATTCCAAGTTAGATTCCTAAATGGGGATCCCTGGAAGATTGATGCTGTGAAACACCACGGAAATGTAGCCCTGATAGCTTCCTCAGTCCCCAGGCTGTACAGAATCCATCCAGAAATTATCTTTGAAAGCCTTAATTCAGACCCTGATTCTACTTGTAATAAATAAGAAATAATCACACACGTTGCTCTAAATACATTATTTGGTGGTTCATACTGCCATGGTTCCCAGAGCTTAGATCCAAACCAGGATTCCATGGCAGGAGGAGGTGCAGAATTTGTAGGGAAAATACACTAGAAAGAGGGAAGGGAATCTTATTTACTGCAATTGTTTAGCTTAACTGTTCTTTCCTCTTTTGAAAGTGGTGCTCTTTGATGAAATAAGGAAGTGCTAAGTGGCCTAGGCTCCTTTGGCTATAAAAAAAGCTATTTTATACATAAAAGACAAGCAACTGTTAACCAAAGAACAAAGAAAATGTTGAGCTCTGATCCAACCTCCTTCTAAGTAAGGCTTTAAGCTCGTGGGTTTATGATGTTGTTGAGCTGGGGCCAGAGTTAACACTGCAAAAACTTCCAGCAGCAAGGAAGCTCTGTCTGCCTCAGGTTCAAAGCAGCCTCTTCTAACAGTGACAGAGAGATTTCAGGAGTGGATGAAGCTGCATGTGGCACGTGGGCTTTTCCTGTTGGGTTCCATCAGCAGTAAGCCAGTTTTATAAGTGAAAAGGTTTCTCCTGTTTGGCTTAAAAAGAAGGAAGTAGCTGGCTCTGGGTGATGCCACAGAATGCCAGAACTCCTTCCCACTCAAACACTCCTTTTTCTTGGAGGTTTTCCATGGAGTGGTGAACTCCACAGACTTGGTGCTTGGCAGAAGTGATCACTGTGTCAGGATTGTTTTCCCTCTGCAGATGAAGGACACTCTTTCAGTGAGGTCCTGTACTACGGCAGCGAGACAACGCTCCTCATCTTTGACATCCTGGTTTTCTCCGTCGTGGATCTGGCTTCCCAGAGTTTTGTTTTAGCAGCTATTCTCACCTATTTGCAACAAGAGGTAACTTGCAGTTTGAGAAGCAAGTAGTGGGGTTGTTAGTGTGGAAGTTGGTGTAATTGTGTAGTTTATATAGATAAAGCAGGGAGTTGACCAGAGGATTGTAAAATAATGGGGGAGTCTGGAGTTTTTTGGTCAATTGGTGAGAAATTAACTTCAGTCACGTGCCTGAGGCTACAAATAACTTCCAATAGAAAACACAAATCTCTCTTAAAATTAATCACACAATTGTATTTCAGGGTGGAAAGATACTGGGGAAGATTTCCAAATGCTAAAGGGAGTTAAGCTCCTAATTCACTCATCGCTTACAATCTAAAGAGAAATGACTCAGTTCTGTCTAAGCACTCCTGTGTTAATACATTTATTTCTATCACATTCTTAGGTGTTCAGGTTCATTCGTAACACACTGGGGCAGAAGAATTTGGCATCCAAAACCTTGGTGGATGAAAGATTCCTCATTTAATCACGAAGATGGAAAACACTGTTGAGGAGTCAATGCTGGATGTTCCGTCCATGATTAAAGTGTCTCTGGCCTGCAGATTCCTCATCATGCACTTTTCAATGCTCATCATGTCATGGGGTGGAAAATCAGCCAATTTTTTGTATTGTCTGCTATTAAGCTTTATTTCTGTGTATATTCTTTTAGCTTGTGAACACTAAGTGGTAGACATTTAAAAGGGAAGGTACTTGAAATAAGACAGAAGTAAACTTCTTATTAGAATAAGATAAAAACTAATTGATGGCTTTTGATAAGACACAGGCTGCTGCCTTTGTTCTCTTTATCATGTTGTAGTATTGGACTCTTTCTCTTGGAGTTGACACTTGTTCCTCTTGGGTGTGGACTGCACAGGACAAAGCTGCCCTGTCTTGAAGGCACAGCAGTGTCACAGCAGTGCAGGAGAACAGGTTACTTCTGACAGAGCAGAGATGGTTACAGGTATTTGGGGGTTGTTCCTCATCTTCTCTCATCTGATGTGAGGTGGCTGGGTTAACAGAGTCCTTTTCTGTCCTGTTTCCACAAGAGTGAAATGGAAACAGTTGGTTTTAGGAGTGTTTTCCCAGGTGCCTGTATGTGCTCAGGCCCCTCTGTCTCAATGAGCTGCCTTTATTATCTCCAGGTATCACACAGGGACTGTGATCATTTCACCATCATCATATTTCTGGAGTTTAGGCAAGTTAACAGTGATTCAAGTGCCACTCCTTCAAGTGTTAAGGGAGATTATGAATGGCCTTCAAAACACCCTGAAGTGAGGCATCTGCCTCCCACTCTCATCCCTGGGAAGTCCCTACCTTTGTAAAATGATGTTTGTCAGTACAGGGTTAAACAAGAGCAGTGTTTGCCCTTTTCATAGCTGTTACTTGTCTTTGGATGCTTCAGCAAGGGACTCTCACCAGCAAAAGGTTTCAGTTTAGCACAGTCATTTCCAGGTCATGCTTCCCTCACTTTTGCCTGCTGGTGTGCACAAGGCTTTGCTGGTGCACACTATGCCTCAAAAAAACCCAACAGGGTGAGTGCAGAACTTCCAACAGAGTGGAATGTCCACTGTAAATAAAATTAAGGTTGCTGTCTTTGTAGTGAGTGTAGTAACTGAAGTGTTCATCAGGTTCTGGGGCTGTTAAAACAGCCAAAAATCCCATTTCCCCTGAGTATCACGACTGGCTGAGTGCATTCCTTGTGAAGTTTCTCTCCTGTTTCTTGTCAGTGCTGTACTAGTGCCAAACCTGCACGCTGAGCTAGGGAGCCACGTGAGGAGGGGGCTGCAGCAGGACCCTGGCCAGGCAAAGCAGGGCACCCAGGATATCTGTATGTCTGTGGTCGAGATCTCTGCTTCATTAAACTGCATTAAACTTTCCCCATCTTACAAGTTCTCCTGAAATGCCAGGTGACAAGGGGAAATCAAATCTTTCCCCTGCGACTGTATCTGTTCAAGATGACCAGTGAAGGACTAACGGGGTGTAGAAGGTTGCTGTGCTCCACAAGAGAGCAAGTGTGACCCTGACAAAGTGCCCTGACACGGGGCTTTTCTCCCTGTTGCTCCCCAGCAGCAGCCCCGTGCGTCACCACCAGGCACCAGCCTTTCCCTGGGGGAACTCTGCTGAAGTCTTCGTGGTTAGGAAGTTCTTCTAGGGAACAGAACCACCCATCAAGCTTTCCTCCTCCTGAATGGCCTGGTTTATGACTGACTCGAGTCAGAGGAGGTAAAACACAGTAACCAGACCCGTGTCAAGCAGTAGGCACAGCCTGCTCCTGTGGGTAGGGGTGTGCAAGTGGTTCCTCCTGTGCTCCCGTGCCCAGGGGGAGGACCTGGAGCCACAGACTGGGCTGGGGACTGTGCAGCCCGAAGGACATTCCCAGGAATCCCCACAGGAGATGCATTTGCCTCTCTGGAAGATGAATGTTTCTGCCTTACCCTGTAAGCCTTGATGGTCCAGAGCCCTGACCATCTGTATCCCTCTCAGGTCCAGACCTCTTCACCCACCTACTGCTGATGCTACTCAAGACTTGTCACCTAGTTCTCCCCAGTGGCCTCTGTCACAGCAGGAGCAGCTGGAAGCCTGGCAGCTGGGGAGAGGCAAGGACACCCTTGGGGTAAATTGGGCAAAATTCAATGTGCAAAGCTCCCCTGGGCAGCAGCTCTGCAGCTTGGTGGCTGTGCAGAGCCGAGGAGGCAGCGCCGCTTTAGCTGGCATTGGGAATTTCTTCCACCACTCAGAACTGTTCTTTATTTAATCCCTGAAAGCTGAGCCCACACCAGAAAATCTCCTCACAACCCCTGGTGGTGGTATCAGAGGTAGAGGCTGTAAATAAGCAGAGAGAAGGAAACGGCACCAAAGCAGCCATGCCTAGGAAACGTGTGACAAGAGGCAGCTCTAGACCATGGCTTTCCCTGGTTGGATTGGGCTGGGGTTTTCTGCATCAGTGCCTCTTGTTCTTACAGCAAATCCTGAATTGCCATTTTACACCTCTGCACTGGGGGGCAGAAAGGCTCATGAGGTGTGGAAGAAACTGGAATGAAAACAAATTACCTGTAACCCGTGGTGTCTGTGACCTTTTCTTCCTGGTTTACAAGAGTGGGAAAATAATCCCCTTCAAATCGGGTGCAAAATCAGTGTCTGGTTCTCCCTGCAAACGCTGAACAGAGATGTTTGCTTTTGGCTTTGCCTGATCCCCGGGGTGCTGGGTCTGCCTGAGCTGGAGTGAATTCCCCCAGCAGCCCTCCCAGTGCTGCCCTTTGCACTGGGAGGTGGACAGGTGCTGCG
>VWZY01010827.1:92497-108622 GCA_013399075.1 Chloroceryle aenea
GCCAAACCCCCAGAAATCTTGGCAAGGGGGTGCAGGAGTTATGCTGGTGTCTTTAGGTTTAATAACAGCTCTGTTGAAAGCTCAGTATTTCTCCTGGAAGGTCAGAGCAGAGAGGATGCCAGGAGAGGGACCTCTCAGCTGTTCATTTCTCCTAGAAGTGTTGTGCAGTCAGAAATGGGTTTGCTTGTCTGTTTGTTTCACAGTTTAGGACAAACTGCACTTCTTCCTGGCAAGGAAAAGGCTGCATTTCTCCTTTTCAGCATTGCCCTTCTTTTTGTGTGTGGGGCTGACCTGAGCTTGCCCACTGAAAACACCAGAGGTGTTCTCCTGTGCTCTGTATGCAGTAGTTCCCCCTACACCCCCTGGAAGATACCACGGCATGGTCAGACAGTTTTCTGTGGAGATCCCTGTGCAGAGGAGGGTTGTGTCAGGGGACATTCAAACTAAGTGCAGAACTGCCTGAGACTCCAAGTTTACTCCCCACAGCAACCCAAACATGCAAGGGCATGGCAATATCCCTCTCCATGGGGATGGAGACAAAGCCTGGCAAATTCCTGACATGATTAAGGAAGGGAGAAAGGAAAGAATTCAGCTGTCTTGGTTGCACAGGCAGCTGCAGCTCTCGTGCCCCAGTGCCAGTCCTACCACCTGCTATTTCTCCTCTGCATTTGCAGAGCCCAACAACATGCAGTTCAGAAGGCAAAACTGAATTCCTTTGAAGTCTGGAGATGCCGTGATGGGTCACAGGGATCTGTGAGCACAGTCGCGGCAAAGAGCCGGATCTGAGACTTGTGAATCAGGACCATCTGGTCCAGCAAGAGAAAGAGCAGGACCCTGCAGCGATGCTGTCTGGTTTGGCTTTGTCTGCAGCTGCAACACCCCTGTTGTAGGGGCTGCTGTAATGGAGGGTTGGCTGCTGTCAGCAGGGAAGTTTTGCTTCCTCGCCACAAACACTGGAACCAAACCACAGTTTCCTCAACTTCTTCTGCCCTGTAGAGCTAGCACGGTTCTCCAGTGGCTCATTTCTGACAGCAGAGAGAAGGCAGAGCAATGCTTTGATGACACACTTCTTGGAACTCTTAATGTTCATGGCCCATGCTTCTCAGATGTCAAGCCAGACGAGACTGAGGTAATGGAGCCTCTCTTGGTGGTGCCGGGCAGTGCTCTTGATTGCTCTGACCCAGCCCTCCCTGCTCCCATCATTCCTCCTCAAGGACAACGCTGTAGAAACCATTACCAAGGAAGGGCTGCGACTCATAAAGATGTAATTAAGTAGCAGACTCATTTAAATGTATCTAGATGAAGAAACAGAAAGGAGTTGATCCTCTCTGGGGAATGGCTTTTGTTTCCTGAGGCTTTCAGCTTTCTCAGCTTCCCCTTTCTCTCCAGAGCTGTCTGGTTGCAGCTTCAACTGGGAAAGCTTGAAATGGGTGCAGCAGGTCAAAGCATCAGTTAAGAGAACTGAGTATGCTTAAAGCCATGGGCCTGCCACCAGTAGGTATAAAAGCTGAACTGGAAACAGCAAATGGAAACAGTGAATAATCAGAGGTGACTGTTTTTGCATGCTGTGCCCATGTACATCCTGGAGATGTCCTGAGGACTTGTCTCTTCCTCCCCAGTTTCGTGGCCTCAGCCCAGGTCACCCCTCAGGACTGGAGGCAGCCCCCCAGCACGTGCCCCTGTAGCCTCAGGCCAAGCTGCAGGACTCCCTAGGAGCTGCCCCCTCCTCTGTTTCCCTGACAGCTCCTGCTGGGAGACAGCCAGGACCAGTAAGGGCACTGGGAGTCACTGGCATGCACAAATTAAACTCTGTGTGGGAGCCCCGACACCACCAGCAAGGTGGGGAGCAGAGAGCACCTTCCTGCAGGGCTCCTGGCAGCAGCTCGAGTACCCCCAAAGGGCACTGAACCACCTCTGCAAACAAACCTGGTGGTTCCCAGTAGGGGGACTACACTGGCAGCTTTAAAAGCCATCTCCCCTGGGCCTGGGGACGTTGTAACCATTAGCCCAGGAGCCAGCAGGGGCCAAAAGCTCATCCCCACGTGAGGCTGGCTGATGCCATGGGTCAGTCTCCCCATTGCCAAGGGCTGGTTGTAGGTGGAGGAAAAGGGAAATTGCCCTGTTTGCTTTGGCTGGTGATGCTGGTGCCTCTAAATGCTCTTCCCCTCCAAAAAAAGAGCCACCGGTGGCCTGTTCCTCTTTTCCTCCTCATACAGCACAGGCTTTCACACAGTTTGCTCCCCAAATTGTTATTTTTAGGGTTAATCCCCGAGCGGGGGAAGCTACGCAGGCTCCCAGCAAACTGTGCTGTTAAACAACAACAATTTTTCTCTGGGTTTCCACCCACGTCATGAAGACTCTGCTCTCCCTCTTGTTTGCTCAGCCCCAGAGCAGTATTGACTTCAGAATTTTGTCTTGCCAGTGACCTGTTAGAAAAGTTGAAATTTCTTTCGTAACCTGGGGAGAAAAGGGGGGGTTCTCAGCGCAGCCCTTTCCTGGCAGCAGCAGGGGGTTGCGCTGGGCTCGCCGCAGCCTCGCTCCCCGCTGCCCGGTCACTCCACTGGAAAGCTGCACAGCCAGAGGCAGGAGAAATGGGAGGGCTCTGGAAAAGGATGGAGCAATGCAGCTGATAACTCCCATTTTGCCTCCGCCTCAGCAGGCGGGTTTAAACAAGACGCGGCTTCAGAGGAGTGGTTTTGGAAGGCTGAGCCAGTGCCCCGGCCCCTCCAAAGCACGGCAGGGAGCTGGCAAGGGCGATTCCACCACAGCTGGCAGCGTTGGGGGTGTGGGAAAAAGCAGGACCAAAGAGACAGCTGTGAGGGCTGAGGGCAGGAGGGTGTTTTCTGGCACCCCCTTCTTCTCTCCAGCTGCTGCTCCCAGTGCAGCAGCTCTGCCTCCCCCCTCCCAAACAGCCCATTTGGCACCAGGGCAGCGCTCTGAGATCAAACCCACTGGGCAGCAGCAGCAGCTCTGCTGTCAGGCCAAGCTCTGCTCAGCAGGAAACTCCTCCTCAGCGCCGCAGGAAGAGGAGCTGGAGAAGCTCTGCGCTGCTGGCCCGGAGCCCGAGGGACAAGGAGCGGTTCTTGTGCCACTCCTGGACACGTTTCTGGAGGTGGCTTCGCTGTCGCTCCCAAGCCCTCCTCCCTCCCGAGCCCACAAGTGCACTCCTTCATCTCTCAGAGGCCATTTCCCCTCCTTATGCACCTGCCTACCCCAAACATGACACCCCTGCCTGCCACCACACTGCAGGACACTTACTATCAAATATAGAATGTAATAAATTTATTCTATCAGGTTATAAAACTTCCCCCTGCCAGGAAGTGACCTTAAACGTTCACTATTTTATTTGTTATCGTGATTTTTTTGTTATGTTTATTTGCTTCAGCCCTCCCCCTGCTGTGTCGGGAGATAAAATGAGCTGGTGAGCAACACACATCCTACAGCTGGCAGGACCTGAGCCATCCAGACAGGTTTTCCTCAGCAAATGCAGCCCATGGAAGTCAGCAGGCTTTGAACCAGTTTCTGATGAACTTCTGAGGAAAAAAGAAAGAGAAGTTTTTTCAGGAGCTGCCTCATTCCTTGCTGGTTTCTTAAGCTGCACAGTTGCCTAAGATTGGAGCATCTGTGGCTCCAGGGGGCTCGGAGTATTTCAGAGTTGTTATTCCCAGGGCTGGGAGGCCTGGAAATGTCCAGCAGGAACAGGGTGTCCTGCAGCACAGGACAGGGCCTGGCATCCTGGAAGATGCCATCTCCCGCCGAGTGTAGTCACCACCCGTCGCCCAGGGAACAAGGAGCCTGGATGCATTGAAAGGACTCGGAGAATGCAAAAGGAAATTCCTGAGGAAAAGAAAAAGGATTTACAGGACCACCAGACCCTATAGAACTGAAGTGAGCACCTGGATTTCCCTTCAGCTCTCGTATGTGCCTACGTGTTTATCCAACTGCAGTTTGGAACTGGCCATCTGCTCTGTGGTCTCTAAGGAACAAACCCCACCACCCGTCCTCCCACCCCTGGCAAACGAGAGTGCTTGGGGTTTGTAACTCTCCAGCCTTTCCTCTGCCTTCCTGCGGGAACTGCAGGTTTTCCTGCGGATATCTTCTGGGAAAATGCACTTCCCATCAGTGCTGTCTTCACCGTGTGGAGGGCACACAGTTTGTGCTTACAGCCAGGTGCTTACCTCTCCTGCGTGTGGCGTTCACAAGAGCTCTTTGCTGACGACTGCCAAGGTGTTGTAATAACAGGGGCTGCTTTCCCTATGCACAGCAGAGGGGAAATTGCCTGCACCAGACACAGTCAGGGCAGAGTAAGAGGCGTCCTGCTTCAGCTGCAGCTCAGAGACACCCAGTCTGCAGCAGCCAAGTGACACATGACATCCGTGCCCAGGGGCAGCTGGAAGAGCTGCAGATACCTGGCTCTGACAGACACGCTTCCCAGCCTCCGAAGGGGTGAGGCACACACTTAGAGCCTCCCTCTGATGTGCTTCTGTTGCTGTTTCTGGTTGATTACACGGAATCACAGGATGGAAAGGACCTCTGGAGATCAGCGAGCCTGCTGCTAAAGCACGTTTGACTAGATAAGGTTGCACAGAAATGTGTCCAGGAGGGTTGCCTGTGGTTAAGATTTGGCTGAGTTATAAGCACTGGCTTGAATTCCTCATTAACCAGTACCCCAGACACCCACACGTTCCTCCAAAGGTCTGGTTTAGCAGCATCTGGTGCAGATGTGAGCAAAGCAGCAGCAGCTGCCAAGGTGGTGAGAAAGACCCCTAGCTGAGAGCAGAGAAGGTGCCCCACAGCTCCAGCAGCATTCCAGGAAGAACATTAAATACATCTCCTTTCCTTCACTTGTGGAAAGGAAAAGGAGGACGTGACGTGGGGAAAAACAGGCAAGAGAAAGTGAAGAAATATGAGGGGCTTGTGATGCCTTACGATGTCACAAATACCTCGGCCTGGTGTGTCACCCAATTTCCACGACCATTACTTGATTGCCAGACCAATTTGTTGTGTTAGTGCATTAAAAGCATCTGCCAGCAAGGTTGTCACAGCCAGAAACAGCAGGAACAGCCAGAAATCCTCACCGTGTTCAGCAGGGTGCCTGGTTTTGGTCCATCAGAGGGCACTGCCACCCTGCAAAGGGGTGCCCAGCCCCTCAGAAACAGAATGGGCACAAACACCACGTTTAGCAGAGGGTAGGGGACAGTAAATGGAGAGACAAACACTTTTATTGGAGGAGTGGCCCACCCTTTTCCTATCCTGATGGAGATGGACACACTGACAGAGACACGGGGCTAACCAGCCCTTCCCCTCCTTCTCTTGGGTCTGATTTTGCCAGGTTTGCTGCTGGCAGAGCCAGTCCTGCACTTGGCCCCTCACAGGCAGATGCCAGGGGAGCCAAACAGCACCGTGCACAGGCACCTGAGTGCAGAACGTGTCCCACTGCTGACTTGCAGCTCTCCAGAGCTACTTAACCTTGATGGATTTTCACTGCAGGAAAACCTTGGGCACTCCTTCCACTGCTTTGGCTTTAATTAAAACCATGGGTTTAATTCCACTCACGATTTGGAAGAACTTGGATAGCTTTAACTGAGTTAAAAGTGCATTTATTCCTTTAAAATCTTTTTTTTTTAACCATATGACCTCTCATCTTCCAGTTACTCCAGCAAGGCTTGAAAAATTAGAGATTTCCTAGAGCCCACGTTTGAGAGGAGGGCTCAATGCCAGTTTGCTACGGGAGTTTGAATGCAAAGCAAGGCTGAAAGAGTGGCTGCAGTCCCGTGTGTTCCATACAGGATCCACCCGTGCTGTTTCAAGGCATTTTTCAGAGAGATCAATGCAAACTGATCTGGAAAAGCAACCCCAGCTGCAGGCTGGGAGAACTCAGTGTTAACTGCAGCAATGATCTCGCTCTCTCTCAACTGAACTTCATCGGAAAAAAACAGAAACATCCTTAATATTCCTAGGACAAGCCAGGCACGGATCCAAAAATATTTTACCTCTGAGTAACCAGGGAAATGAGAAACGAGCTTTTCTAACGTGCATTCTACTCCAGTGACTCACCAAGTGGCTCAGCCCCCAGCACAAGGCATCCTTGCCCTCGATCCATCAGCGGCGATGCTCGGCCCAGCGCAGGCCGACACAGGTCACGGCCTGCACCCGAGATTTATTTCACTGTGGGTATGAAATGCATATTTCACTCTGTCTTCTGTGTAGATGTGACTGGTGTATAAACTCAGAAAGCTCGATTTGGATACTGAAGTGGGGTAAATGCTGTTTGTCCTTAATGTTTTATCAGTGTGGCATCGAATGTATTTAAAACAAAGCCCTGTTCCTGTCAGTTTATTATGGAGGTTTGTCCTGCAGATCCCTTCTGTGAGGTACACACATGCCTTATTCCTGTCTGGGGGAAAAAAATATGGAAAATATGTAGAGGACAAAGGCTGGCCCTGCTCCCCACGCCGTGGGGTGCTCCTGGGTGCTGTGGCTGTGCCCTCCCGTGCACCGTCCCCGGAGAATGAAGCATATTTATTGTCACTATTGTGGTAAGGAAGGGATGATGATTCTTTAGCAAGTCCCATGGCAACACACACCTTAAGCTCAAAAGGCACAGCTGGATGACAGAGCAGGGCCAAGAGGAGAGGCAGACCTGCTTCTGTGGCTCCTCACGCTTCTCCCCGGGAGTCAATCACTCCCCTCACAGCCCTTGGACTGTCAATCACTCCCTCGACAGCCCTTGGGCTGTCAATCACTCCCTTCACAGCCCTTGGGCTGTCAATCACTCCCTTCACAGCCCTTGGGCTGTCAATCACTCCCTTCACAGCCCTTGGACTCCTCCCTGGGCGGATTCGTCTCCCTGGACCAGCAGCAGCTCACAGGGTGAGAAGGAAATGGGGAGCTCTGTATTTCCAGCTCTGGGAGTCCCGTTGTCCCAGCAAAGGGTGCGCAGAGCCCAGCACAGGGAAGGGGCCTGGGCTGGGGGTGGGAAGTGTGGACAGCAGAAGGCAGGAGCTCAGCGAGGATGGATTAGTGCAGCTGGAGTGCTGAGCCTCAGCCCCGCTCCCCGCTCGCACCCGTGAGCAGCCTGGGGCCGGCGTTGCTCTCTCTTGGCGAGCATGGGGCAGACCCAGAAGTGGCAGCATCCTCACTGGTGGGGTGGTACAGCCCAGCTCCCAGTCTGCCTGAAAAACCTCCCAAATCATTCCCAATTATTCACGTGTCATTTCTGATGTGTTTAGCAAACAGCTCGTGGAGACAAGTTGTTCTTCTGACAGTAAGACAGACAGCCTGTGTCGAGAGAATTGAAAATGTCCATCCTCCCACATCTGCTCAAGCATTTCTAAATGAATGAGCAAGATCTTTCGTGGTTGAGTACAGAGATGGAAACGTGTCTTTCACTGAACCAAGGCAAGGAGAGTGAGATAAGAAACCAGAATTACAATAGAGCTGAGTTCTGAACTCAGCTGTAACTATGGCAACCTTCATTCACCCTATTTAACTGAGACTATAGAAAAACAGTGCCCTCAGCAAGCCTGAAGACATTATCCACATCACTGGCTGGCAAAGATGGGATCTTTCTACACAAATCAAACTTTCTGAGGAGTTCAGATTTGCAGAAATCATTTGATGTTACCTCTGCATGCCCCGTTTGTGTCGACTCCAGGGACATGTCTTTCCAGAATGGCCAGGTGTTAGGGGAGATACATTTCAAGATGACAGGCAGAGGAAAAGAAAGAGGTGAAACCAAAGATTAGGTACTAACACAAATGCTAATTCAACCTCCTGTAATTATACAGTTCCTGTTAAAAACCAAACCAAAATAAACCAAAGCCAAAGTCATGGATCAATACATTGACATTCCCACCCTGCGTGCAGCTCCTCTGATGTTCTGGGCTGCCAGGGAGATGCTTCACTGGCACCCTGTCATTCAGCTCTGCCTTCATACAGCACTTCTCTCTCCTCTTCTGGTGCAGAAAGTGGCTGCAGCTGACAGAGGATAAAACAAAAGGGAGAAAAGCAAGAATTTCCAAACACCAAACCCAAGCTGGTCCTCTTTCTCTGTTTGATGTCGCTGCCTGGTTTGAGGCAGCCAGTGAATGAGCTTTTACTTGCTAGTTACTGGTGACCAAAAGAAGAGTAAGAATGCTCTGGCTCCTGTATTTACTTGGATACTCACTATGCCATATGGAAGCAACCACATCGTAGCTGTACTTGGCAAGCCCTCCACCTATTCCTTAGCCACACAAGACTGGTTAGTGGTGCCTGGACACAGGAGAGAAGGATTTTCCAGCTGACAGAGATGGGCAGGTTTCTGGCAGGACTCTACCACCAAAGCAGTAATGGGGTCAGGGACACGTGGCTCCCCAGCATCACAGCACAACTGATGATTTGCCCTTGGCAGCAAGGCCAAACAGGCTTGGAGGTGGCCACAAAAGACAAGGTGGAGGTGGCAAGATGCCTGGAAGAATTACGGTTGCCACAGGCATGTTAAAATCTTGCAGACATCAGGGTCTGGCACGGAGTGCTGCAGACATGGCCTTAAGGAATCACCCTGGAGAATGGCAGCGTGTGAGAAGAGACCTTCTCACACTGTTGTCCCTGTTTCCTTAGTCAGATTTTCCTGGTTCCATATAGAAAACCCCTGTTCACAGGGGGGTTGCCATTACACTGGGTACAGGCCTGCAGGGAGGCATCTGAGACCCAGAGGTTTCTCTATTCCCACTCAGTCTTCCTTAAGTATTTGAAACTAGACTCTTTTTTTTTTTTAATTTTATTTTATTTGGGGAAGAACCTGGCAGCAAAACAACATTTGTAAACTTTTCTTTCCCCACATGACTGGAATGTTTGGTTGTGATTTTTCTGCAGTAAGCATTACAGCCTCATTGCTGGGCAGCAAGTCCCAGGGCTTTGAACACAAGCTGGGCACGGGGAGTTACACTTCTTGTGCACTCCCACCCTTCCACCGCCTGGAAACCGCTCGGAGCTGTCGAGGGTGCAGATTTGCTACTCCAGGCTGCTGAAGGACACAACACGCTGACCTTTACTGCAGCCCTGGGAACATGGTGCAGCCTGAACTGACTCTCTAGAGCTGCTCCCGCTGCTTGGCTCGGCTAGAACTCTTTGCCGGCGCTGGTGGGGATGCTGTGCCTCTGAACAAAGCACCTTTGACAAATGTACTTTGCAGAGAGAGGGGAGGAATTATCTCTGATTCAACGGGGCTTTCAGATAGCCTTTCCAGAGCACGACAGTGGCTTCCTTCAGCTGGTGGACGTCAGATGAAGAGCTAATGACAACTACCAACACACTTCTCATCTCTCCCGAGGTGCATTTGCTCTCTTGTTTGGATGGTGGAGAAGAAAAATCCTCCTCGGGGACTCAGAACTGCCTGACAGCACATTCCTGCATCAACACCACTGCTGTCGGTTGGAATCAGTCCTGCTCAGTGCTCTTTTTTCCAGGGGTGTGTGTGTGTGTGTGTGTGTTAGGGGGTGTGTTACAGCCACCTCCCGCATGGCAACTCGTGTGTGCGAGTGAAGTATCATTAGCTCTGATGAGCACCCTTTGTCTTCCCAGGAAATGAGTAAATGGCCTCAAAAAAAGCTGACAATTGGAGAGTTGTAGGAATTACAGACTCATGTTTGGCAGGGAGTGTCCTGCTCGCAGCTGCACTGCCTGCCAGCCAGCAGCCCTCAGCCTGCAGAACATGCTGTCTTCCAGTTGCTCGGCCGGAGATATTTCAAGAGGGTAAGAGAAGTGTCGGAGAACTGAGCAGGCTTTCTCTTTGCAGTTCTCTCTAGCCTGGTACTAAAGCTTTCCTCTGGAGGAAAGAGCTTGTTGCCAGATTCCTGGTTCCAGCGGTGGGTTCCAGAATAACCCAAGGTGTTGCTTCTCGACTCTGGGTAAGGCATCACTTCTAACAGCACGCCAGAAACACACAAGCTGTTGAACCTGACGTATTCTACCCACTGACACAAAACAGAAGGACTTGGATCTAGGAAAATCGCGGGGATTTATTTTTTTACTGACATCTTTAAACCCTTACAGCTTCATAGTGCCTGGTCTCCCTTATCCCAGCTCTCCTGTTTGATCCCAGCAGGCACCCCGGCTCACGATGCTGGTACCAGGTATGCTGCAATAGACTCGGGTGTTATTCTTTACTCAACTCCTTTACGTAAAAGACAAGCACAAGTTTATTTTGTTTTTCAGAAGACAACAAAAGGCAGGCAGGCAAACAGCAAGAGCCCACCTGTGCTCATATTCAAGCCTTTTCCAGGAAGCTTTTTGCCCCAGTGTTCTTTCCTTTCAGTGTCACATCCTCAAACTCAATCAAACCCTTCTGTCTTTTGTGTGTGTTTTATTTTCATCGTTGGTATTTTTTGTTTTCTCCTCTCTTACATGTACATGTGGCACTCCACAAGTCAAGGCTTGACCACTTTCTGTCCAGTACTCTGCATCACCACCCTGGAGGGACACGTTATTACTTTCTCTTTGTGACAGCGATTCAACACTTTAGGAAGTGGATTGTACTGCTTTGGTTTTCAGTAGCCAGAGGCATTTAACTGCTTCCTCGTGGCAAACCATTTTAATGTGTTTTTTTCCTCATCCCATAACTTCCTCTTACTGTTTTCAGCAAGAGTCGATGCGATCACAGGCTGATTACATTTTGCTGCATGAAAATGACAATTGCACCCGTGGAATTTTGCAAATGGACCAACTTATGTTGCTGGAGCTGCACAGGCTGATGAAGAGAACAAAAAATCCCTCCCCGGGGGTGGCTCTGTATCCCCTCCTGCTCCCCTGGCCCCACGGCGATGCTGTCCCTCTGCCAGGGGCTGCTGAGTGGCAGGCCCTGAGCTGTGCTCTGGAATGATCCACGGGTGCTGTCGGGGCAGATCCACACTTCCACTTTCATGTGTGGCTGGACACGGGTGGTGACTTGGAGGGCCTGGGAGGGGACATGAAGGAGGAAGCAAGAAAGAGATTCCTATAAAGGAGGGTACAGTCGGATGGCTTCAGCCAGAGAGGTGGCAGAGTGAAGAGAACCAACACAGACCTGCTCTAGGGACCTCCACAGTTATCTGTTCTCTTGCCTCTTACCAGAATGAGTGAGCCAGGAGGGTAGCGACACAGCACAACCCAGTTATCCAGTGGAATGAAGTGGAATGGTGGAAGAAAGCACTCGAGGCCACCCTTCCACTGTGAATTTACTGTTTTCTGCTGAGAAGAAATGGTAATGGAGATTAATTACCCCGAGCCCTGATGAGCGTGAAGTCTGCGCCTATGATGACAATATTTGTGAGTGTGTTTGTTTTCTGGGGACTGACAGTAAATATTCCATTCGCCCGTGTGAATGCATCATTGCATCAGCAGCCAGCATGCAAGAAAAGGGAATATTATGTGCCACTGCAGTTTGCTAAGGAAACAGAAATACTGACTTGAAGTCAACAAGCTGTAATTTAAAACGTAAATGCCTTTCTGAGCTCATCTGTTCGAAGTTGGATAGAGCCCAGCAGGCTTCAGTTTTTAAATAACTCATTCCTATGACCTTTGCAACTCACTACCTTACACAACAGTGCAAAAAAGAGCCTCACACACATGACTCAGGCTGCCCTGGGGTTGCTGAAATTTAAGAAGGCAGGCTGCATAACATCATCACAAGGAAAAGGAAAAGAAAAGGCTGACTATACAACATCCAGCCACACTGACCAAACCTCTGCAGCAAGACCCAGCTGTGGGCTGCAGAGATGCATCTGAAGTTTAAAGGAAGAAACAGCCTGATGAGGCTGGTGTGCAGCTCCAGTGTTTCGTATCAGCGCTGCTGGAAGGAATAATCCTCCCCCCCAGAATACTACTCTAAACCACTTAGCTTGCAGTCTGGCCATGCTCCAGTACATGAAACACACCCAGTAAAATGATCACGGGGAAACAGTGAAGTGCCTGGACTGCTACTTGCAAGCACAGAGCTCATCCACAGGAAACACGCGTGCCGTGAGCTGCTGACACCCAGCAGAGTGGCAGTCACCTTACACTCCCTGAATGTCTTCCCAACGCTCCCAGATTCTTCCTCAGAGGCACAGCCCATCTGTAGGGAAACCTGTGATCTTGCACCACCTTAATGTCCTGGGCCACTGGGACATCGCTGGTGTGTGCAACTGAATGTGCAGGTTATTCTGACTAGCAAACTAGATCCAGCTCCGGGCTGGGATCCAGCACCAAGGCAGGCACCCAGCTGCCAACCCAGGGCAAAACCAGAGTGGAGATCCTTAAATGACCTTCTGAAAAACTCCCCAGGAGGAGAAGGGCACCCCTAAAGCAGACCTGCTGGAAACGGTCACAGTCAAGCTTGCTTTGCTGCTGAGCAGCCTGGCACAGGAGCAGAGCTTTGTTCTGATGTGACTGACAGGCTCTCTCAGAGGGAGGTGTCTACCTCCAGCTCCTGAATGCCATCAGCAAAGCTCCAGCTTCTCCTGTGTGACTTAGCACTGCTTCTTCTGCTGGTTCCTATCTTACCTAGCAGCTAACACTTCGTCCCTGGAAAACACTGGTGTCATTTTCACCCTCAGCCCACACCGCCTGTGTTCCCAGGAGAGAACTGTTACTGTCTGGCTGTAGGTCAGCTGAGGTGAGGACAGCCCTTCGCCCGGCAGCGAAGAGGGGTCCCCAGCTCACATGGGAATCCACCACGCCTTGGCTCAGGGGCACCAGCTGGGATTCTGTAACCTTCTGCTTCAGGCATCAGCTTGGAAGAGCAGGGCAATTTATTTGATCTAGCCCTAAGACTTAATATCTTTAAAATTATTATATTACTTGTCTATTAGTTGGTTACACTCTCGGGTATTTGCCTGTGGCTAACTCCTTTCCAAGCCACCGGGAAGTATTGTCCTTGTTTTGAGAAGCACACAGGCAGAGAAATCAGACTGAGGGTAAGAGGACAGGAGAAATACACTCTGTGTTTGTTGTTTAAAAGTATAACATAAACATACTGTATAAAGCAAACAGTAAATATTTATGCAGGTGGGTTCTCTGGAGATAATAATTCTATTTATTAACCAAGGAAAACAGTAACCTAACTGATCTACAGGAAAAAAATAACAAATACTTATATTTTTCCAGTAAATACAAGTTCCAAACCCCAAAGGATACAGGTGATTTTCTTTGCCCAGCATTTAGGCAAGGGTAAACTGCAGGAAAATAAATAGGAATGAGAAGGAGGTCACTTTAGTCTGTTATTTGTTCTAAACTTCCTTGCTGCAGGTGGAAATTGGACCTGACCTAACCCCAGGCGATGAGACAACGAAGAGACTGGGTCAGAGTCTGTTCTTGGTTCTAAACTGAAATCTCTAGTTTTGATTCCATGACTGCTTTCCCCTCCACAGTGCACCCTCATGCTAAGAAAAATGCCACCAGGGCTCCCAGTCATTGGCACTGGCTGCTCTCCCTCGTTGCTGGGGAAATTATTGTTCGTTAACATCCACATTTGCCCAGCAAGATCTCAACTCAGGCAGCTGTTTCTACAGGCCGTCCTTTGGCTGTCCATCAGCTGTCCCCCTCTGGACTCCAGTGGTCTCCAGTGAAGACAACAGGCTGTGTACCATCGCCAGTCTCTGACCGTGGCACTGACACTCATCATGTTGTAGGGACTGCTCTTCAAGCTTGTCCTGTTCTTCCTGTTTATTCAGCACACAGCATATTTTTCTGTCTTATTTTCCCCTTTCTTAGGCTTTTCTGTCTGTTCTCAAAACTTGTATGTCTATGTCAAGGGATATACAGTCAACTGAAGTATCACCCTGTGCTCCTGAAGTGGTTTTCAGCAAAACTGCACCAAGAAACAAAAAAAAATACACATGAAGGCACAAGAAATTATTTACAAACCCCCGATTTAAAATGAGATTTTGATGGACTGGAGTTTCCCCGGGGGTGTGCCTACAAAGCCGTCGCGTAACGCCCGCAGCCTGTCAGCTGCAGTGATAATGCCCAGCTGCCTGTCGGGTCTGCAATGCAGAGTTACCCACAGACAAGGATTGATTGTCTTTTGTTACACTCAGATGCTAATCCAGCCAGCCAGGGGTGCAGAGATTTCAAGTTACAGGTAATTGCTTTGCCATTGATCTTTGATGTAAAACGTTAAACGTGGGGCAACACGTTTTTATTCATTACAAATCGTTTTGGTTCTTTAGCATCAGCAAAAATGGACTGTGGCTCAAAGTGCACAAAAAGGTCTTGGCAGCAGCAAGATGAAGAAAAGGATAACCTAAATTTGCAGTAAGATTGCAACATCCAGCTTCTGGCACACCAGCAAACTCGCAGCAGCTTGAGGAGCAGAATTTCAGCCAAGCTTTAGTATTTTGCCTTTCATTTGTGGGATTTATATGTGGCTGCCGAGGCCAAATTCTCTCCTCCCTCCGTATTTTAAAACTTAAATTCTGCCTTATGTTCCAAGATCGACGTGGTGTCAACAGGACACTGAGACAGGGCACCACAGCTGCCAACACCAGCTCTAAAAGTAGCTCCTCTCCTGGCCTTCAGTCGGGAAGAGAGGAAGAAAATAAATAAATGGGCAGCTATAACACTTTCAATTTCACAGCTTGCTATGGGTCACAGGATGTTCTGAAGAAAATGCTAAACACCAATTATTTTGTGGTTTGTTTTGGGGTGTTTTTTCTCAGTAGACAACTGCAGACTGCAACGTTCTCTTCAGTGTCAGACATGAATCCACCCTACAAACCCCGTTCTTCCAATCAGCAGCGGGAGGTGATCAGGCGGTGACTTGACCCCGGTCCATTTCTGTTATCTACTCATACTGCTCTCAAACGTCTATTTCTAACCATGTGCTGCTGTTAGAAAGGAAGGTAAAATACTTCCATGCTGTTTAATGAAGCTTTTAATGCACAGTGTGTTTGTCAGATGGGTTTTTAAGTTCTCTTCCAAAATAAGCCTCAAAGGGAAGATGATGCTGTAGTGCTCTGGATAAACAAATAAATGCCACAAAATCCACCCAGAATACCAATAAAAAGACATTTTAATACTTGGTTGCTTTCAGCTGCTACTGTGGAAGGCTCGTATTTTTAAGGATGGGGTCATTTCTTCTCTCGGGCAGGTTTTCACGTGGAGGGTCACGGGGCAGTCCAGTCTCCTCTACCCCGTCTAGACCTCTTAAAGTCTGTGTGCTAAGTGCAGATTTCCCTTTTGCTTCCTCTGCTGGACTCATCTTACAGCCATACGCACGGTAAAGATCATAAAGATGCAAGTATAGTCCAAACCTACATTTCATCAGAGCCGCTAAAGGAATGCTAAATCACAACGCTCCACAGGCTCACCAAACATCAGCTGCCAACACCACCCGGCAAAGCGGGCATCCTGGCCACCCTGAAAATAGAAAGGCATGAGAGCACGTGCATCTATAAACAGAGAAAGGGATGATCAAGGAAATCGAAACATTGTCATGTTTATATATATATTTTACGTCTGCAAAAATGTACATGAAGAATAAGGCTCGATCGAAGGATCTCAAAAGCGTGTGCAAAACTGAACATTGCCCTCAAGATGTGGAGTCGGGATCGTATGGAGCAGAGGGAGAGGAAGGAGGGGTGGCTGCTGCTCCTGCTGCACTGGTAGGAAGGACAGGTGCTGCTCTCGGGGGAAGGACGGTTCCTTCTTGGTAGCCATTGCCCTGGGACCATTTCTTGCTGGCAGTGGCAGCAGCAAATGTGGCTTTCTCAGGAATGCAGGGCAGAGAAGTCCCTGGTGGTTCGCACTCCATGGTTGTGCTGGAGTGATTCTGCTGAAGGTAACACACCAGGGAGCAAACACAGAATAAAAAATAAAGAAAAAAAAGGGAAAAAAACTCAGTGTTGCTGTACAGGCTTCAGAGGTCTCTTGCAGGGTTAATGTGCTTTGTGACAGCTAAAGGCACTTCACCAACGTTTCAAGGGGAACACCACCCACACATTTCCCACTCTTGAAAATTAATTTTCAGAGTTAAAGGCAACACTTCCTACAGAAGTTTTTAGGTATTTTGCCATTTCCCGTCTCCTTCACAGGTAGAAGTTCAATGACTCTGGCTCCTGATCAAAGGAGCGTGGGGGGCAGGTTGTGACAAGTGTGTAACACGGCCACGCTTGTAGGACAACG
>VWZY01010828.1:0-37271 GCA_013399075.1 Chloroceryle aenea
ATGCGCGCGAATACCCGGAAGTAAATTCGCCGACCCGGAACTGCACCCGGAAGTGCGATCGGGAACCCGGAAGTGCGTGTCCCTAGCTCTGTATCTTACCACTGACTCCATGTCTTTCAGAGTTATTGGTTTCCCCAGCATCATCTTGTAAAAAGGTCTGATGAAGAAGCCTAAAGAGAGGGAAGAGTGTTACTCACAGAGCACAGAAAGTCCAATTCTTCCATTACGGGAATTACACCATGAAGCATACACCAGTACGTCTGTGGTAGACACACAGAAGCTGCTGGGGGACTGAGCTCAAGGTCCTCTCATCCCCCTAAAAATGCCATTCTTCTCTCCTAGGCAGAGGTGCTAGAAAAACTGGAGGGCAAGCTTTCCCTTCTAATGTCCCACACCACTGCTAAATCCAGTTTGGTGTGGAAATTGCTGATAGAAGTTCAGTGATTTTCCTGCAGGGATCACGATTACTTAGCAATTTTGATTCTGTACTTTTAACACAAGTGGAGAAAGGAGTGAAGCTTTATATGAAATGTTTTTGTTGACAGTCTAGAAATGCTACACTCTGAAGCATATTCATTACTGAAGCTATTTCTATTAAGAAATATCCAGTAACAACAGCAGAACCATACGGCAGAATAAATCTCTCACCATCCAGTAGCTTCCCATGATACACTGCCAGACCAGCCACCCGACCGATAAACGTGAAGTACGAGAGATGATCTTCATTACAAAGACCTGAATTAGGATTAATCTGAAGTGTATAGTTGTCCCTTTTTTGGGAAAAGAGAAAAAAAAATCATCTCAATAACCAAGTCTTTAAATAACCAGACATTCAGATACATTACTACCCAGTATCTGTGGGGCTGACCTAATCGAGACCGTCTTGTCTTGCTGCGACCGCAACGATCGCTCGACAAAGGCAGCATGCTCCTGCTTGTGGGGTGGCAGGATTCCGCCTGTGGCACGTGTGAGAGGACAGCCCCACCTCTTCCAAGGGTGAAACCTGGCACTGGTGCAAACAGAACTATTTTGCCACCAGCTGCAGCGGAGTGAGAATTCCAGCTAATTTATCTTGTCTGCCACCTGCTGGCCTTCATTATTCACTCTTTTCAGCCAAATTTCAGGGCTTAAATTTTTAGCCTTCTCTTTTGCAGTAGTTGCTTTCAGTTCTTGCACTATCTGAAGGTACTGATGAAGAGGAATACAGTATGGGCCCATGGTCCAGGCCTCCTAGGATGCAGAACATTCTCTTACTGGCAGCTTAAACTGCACATATGAGAGAACAGCTCTGAAATATGCTTAACTCCCAGGATACTGGAAAAGGTCATCAAAGGACTAAGATCTGTTAATGGGGCAGCAAAAAATCCTTCAGGCTCGCGTGCAAGCGTGCGTCACAGTAAGGCACGGCTGTAACAGCAGGATTCCTAATCCGCCCTGTATTCTTCATCTGTGAAGAAAGATCCACGCTTTTTGAGCAGATTTTTTATTTATTTATTTCTTAAAATAACTAGCTAGATTTCTGACCCAAAAATGAAATCACACTGTATTTAAAATGTCTACACTGACCTCTGTCCCCTCAGTGACAGGATTTCAGAATGGATCTGTACCCAGAGAACTCTATCAACACACTGGACAGGCATTCTGCCCTAGCCAGTGCCGTTTCCCTTCAACAGCAGAACGGGTCTTCTCCGAGACACAAAAGCAAGACAACTCGCAAAAGCAGACGACTCGCATTATGCAGCCTCTGGTCATCTGCTCTGTAATCTACTCAATGCTTATTAGAGAAAGGAGCGAGCCCAAAGTGACGTAAGCGCATCAGAACTACCGGTGGCAATTAAGAAACCCATCCTCACTGTTGCAGTACACGCTGTGGAACTACACACGGCGTAGTAAACCAAATGTACTTCCAGCGAGAGGCTTGCTCTCGCGTTTACGCGAATGGATCGCCCCGAGATTTTAAAAGTGCATAAACAAAAGCAAACGTAACCCTCGGTAAGGCCGCTGCTGTGTAACTGCTGACACGACTGCAAATGAGAGGCAGGGTTATGAGCTAATGCAAAAGCAGCGCTAGAAGTCTGGCCAGCGGGTTTCACGATGGAATGGCACGGCGCAGAGCTCTGTCCGACGCTGCTCCTTACGCTATTACTAGCCCCCAAAACTGCAGTTTTGCCGCAAGCAAGGCAACGCTGATTATTGTCTTGATAATGAAAATGGTTTCTGAGATTTCAGTGACTATTTGAAAGGCTCTCTGAAAAGCAAGAAATGATAGTACAGAACAGAGAGGCTGCCAATAAACAAGTGCATACCGATGCACCACTATCTACTGTCCACTTAGCCTCTTTGGCAAAATCTGATGCATATCACTTCAGAATGCAAGCGTTTTGACGGATACTTACGTTGCCGAATACTCAAAGAGACCGTAATAAGGGTTAAACATCTCCTTGGACAAGAGAAAAAACCATTCTCTGGCCACACCTCCATAGTCAAGTCCTTTTTCTGACTCAAATTCAATCCAGAGCCTGGCTTTTAGTACATCAGGTCTCTTCACAGACATGATTCTCCTGTAGGACTCCTCAAAAATATTATTTCTGTGTAGTTTCATCTCAAATCTGTTCGGTATATCAGCCTGTGTGAAAAAAAATTGTATTACACTTGTCAGTCTCAAGAAATAAGCCTTCAGGCAAATCACTGACCAATGGTAGCAACTAACACCTGACATATAAAGTTTCCCCTCATTTTTGTTTTCCAGGGCTGGCTGATAGCATACACCGAACTAGGTAAGTTCCTCTACAGCGGTTCAGAGATCTCTGTGGTATCGACAAAACAATGCAAACCACGAGTGAGAAAACAACTGCTATTACCATGACCTATCTTAAGGGCGTTTTTGCTGTAAATGGTGATGCGTGCACAAGATCTGTGCGACCGCTTTCCTCGCCTATCTGTGAAGGCCAGAACGCTCTCACAACAGGAACACCTACAGTTCTGTACACGCAACAGCACTGAACTGCAAAGGTGGAAACAAAGGAGAACCGGGCTGCCACAATGTTTTAGAAGTTGTGTCTCTGCAGCAGGGAGCTAACACCCATTATGCTA
Source organism: Chloroceryle aenea (assembly GCA_013399075.1). Lineage (NCBI taxonomy): Eukaryota > Metazoa > Chordata > Aves > Coraciiformes > Cerylidae > Chloroceryle > Chloroceryle aenea. The sequence continues at coordinate 3,094 of VWZY01010828.1, forward strand.
TAGCCTGCAGAGCTGAATTTAAAAGACAGACAGAACGGAGTTAAGAATTTGAAGGAAGAAAATGGGAAGAACAGCACTGTTACAGCCATGTATACTTTTCCCAGTGAAACTGACTTCGAACAACTGTTTCGGAAGGTTTGATTTTTCCTGGCAATTAAAGTGCTCATTGTGTGCAGCTGCGGGTCAAACTCAAGGTGAAAATTCAAGGAGCCATCAATATCAGGCAAAGGTATTAGCAAGTCCCTCTTGGAATTAAGAGTGGTGCTGCCAGGGCTGTTCACTGTTAATTCCCAGTCCACTGTTGAAGTTGAAAGACAAGCATCAATCCTCAAGGCTATTTTCAACCAAAAGGCCTGTAAAGTTCTAAAACACTGATTAGTCTTGTTTGCAAGAGAAATAGTGCATCGCTGCTACTTCCTTGCTGTCCTATGCCTTTGACTTTGCATTCATATAGGAAAATATGAGCCTTGAAGATCTGTAGATGGTTTTGTTGAGAAATCAATCCAACTGAAACTTGTGTTCATTTTTTTTCCAGTTCCTACTTAATGCCTTTAGGAACAGCACAGCTGAGAAAAATTGGACCACGTGTTACAGCAGCGCCACGCCACTGTTCCGTGCCCGTGCTTCCTCCCAGCCGCAGCCTTACCGATTGTGGCACAAAGCAGCACAGTTCTACTCACTGGTTTCTTTAACTTCTTCCGGAAATAGTCATATTTCTGTTTGAACTCCCTGGAATATGGAACTGCCTATCAGAGAGAGAGAATCACAAATACAGATTATTCCAGCTATTTACCAGTTTGATATTTCAACGTTATTTTAACAACATTTCAAGACGTGCGTGTACACCATGGGTTTATCCGATCAAACCCACCATGCACAAAGTACAAAAGAGATTTGTTTCCCTTTCCTCAGTGTATACTTTGAGTTACAAGGTATGAAAACTTTTGACCCAGTTCTTCCTTTTGCTAACTACTTGCCCTCTTCCCCCCACCCCAGCTTTTAGGAGTAAAAAAGAAACCCAGTTTTTAACACAGACAAATATACTCTCAAATGTATTGCTGCCATCTTTTTAGGAAGTGTTAAGTGTGCCACATGACACCGAACGTTAACAATGCCCAGTGCTAGCGCAGAAATGGACGCGCATAGCTGAAGTGCCAAGCATTGTCAGGTGCTACTCAGAAGATGCAACATTCAAAGAATTTTGAAAAATAACCTAAGACCAAGTTAAGAGGCTCCAGTCAAGCTATGACATCAACAACAAACACTGCCGCCCCTCCAGAACGTGCAGGACCCAATGGGCACCTACACCTCCAAATTAACTAGGCAAGGGAATGTCCATGACTGGAAGTTAACCTTTCAGCCCTATGTGAATGAATCTAGTTCTTATACAGTTATCAAACAATCAAACTGTATCAAAACTACTCTGTAAATTACATATAATGAAAATAAACACCTTCATCAGAAAGTGTTTTTGTAAAGCAGTTCACATTTCTTCGAACCATGTACTGAATACTCACTGCAGCTGCCCGGGAGTTAGACCGACCGCATTTTGAAGTTAACGGCGGCATAACAGACCAATTTTAGAGGTTGAAAAAAGCCAAACAGGCAGAGTGAGGGGTGGTGGAATTACATCAAACGGCAGAGCTGGAAGCTGCTTTCTGGCAAATGTAAACACCCCTTATCAAATGCTGCAGGTCTCTGAAACATGTACATGGGCTTCTGAATTCCTGGAAGGCCCCCCGAGATGGTTCATGCACAAGTCAAGGTTCAACAAAGGTTCTCACAACCTCTGTCAATCGCTGTTCTGAAAGACATTTCTATTTTAACCTTGGGCTGCTGTAAGCAGGAGGTGGAAATATTTCTATATGAGTTTTGTGGATGATGCGACATGAAACATTTAAAAAAAAAAATCAAACTAAATCATTTTACTCTGATGATGGTATGACTTTACTACAGCCATTAAATAATCTTTCAACATGTTTCCAATGTTTAAAGGCAACAAGAAATGCAATTTAAGTAGTTGTTCTGGTTTTGTCACGGCACCAAAAATACCATTAAAAGCATTAGGATGGGTCCTTAACGCTTGTATGCCTATAAAATGGATTTGGTGTTTCCCTCTCTCTAAAAAATACAACAATTCAAACACACAAGTTACTTAATGGGATCGTGAATGGCCCTTAGTACCTTGAAACAAAATTTCCCAGACAGTTTCTCATTCATACGTAACATTTCTGGGAAAGGAAACATTAAGAATTTGTATAGCTCACCGTATTTTAGTATCTAAGTATTAAGTGGATGATGGATGCGTACATCTCCCCCAAAGCAATTATGTTCAAACAAGCGATGATTATTCAACCTATTTATACACAAAAGCAAGGGGTATAACACCCTACAGCAGTGAATCTGCTGTGTCCTGAGAAACTTGAAAATCCTGAGGATTTACCCAAAGTAAAAAGTTACTCTCGGCACCTGGAAACACCTTCAGACCGGACTCCCAACACCGTACAATGGCATAAACCAGCATCAAAAGGTCAAAGCGTGGCTCCATGTATTTGATTTTTTGAAAATTTGACATTAAAGTAAAAGCATGTCTTTTTTCTAGGGCTGATATTCTGAGATCTCTTATCTGCAGCAACTTTAAAACTGATAAACCCGATTTTTGTCTTTTTTTCCACTCTGAATTCCCCTTGGCAGGAGAATGGCAGCTCCCCCTGCCTCTGCAGGCTCACAAAAGCTGGTGCCTGAGCCTCCCATGTCCGTCAGGAACAGGCCCCGCAAGGCAGAGCTCGTGCTTCCTGGTCTGGTCATCAGGCAGAGCCTGACCTGACTGGGAGAACTGGTGTGACCTGCCCCTAACCCGACCAAATGTACCCGAATCGCAGCAGCTAACGGGAGAAAAACGTGGCAGTACTTACTGGACCAGTAATTGCTGGGTTCTGCAGTCTGGGGTCTTCCCACTGGGTAATTTTGTTATCTGTAAATAACAAAAGGAATTATATCATTACTCCTCTGTTGCCACACTGTGATTTTATGTTGCTGGCTTTTTTTTTCCCTACAGCTGTTTTCCCTACCATTCCCACAACTTAGTACATCAGGGTTAGAAAAGGCTGCATTCACCCATCTACATCAAAACCCCATCACAATGTTTAGTTGAAAACACTCAGTTCAAAAGTGCAAAACTACAGCAGAATCCAGTGTATCCACACTGCTTTTATTACAACGTCTGTAGTAGTAAACATGTTCTGTTTGAACATGGGCTTCCATTCAACTTGTATTGGAGATACACAGAATTCATGCCTGAAAGGTAAAGGAACCCAAAAACTTAGTCAAATGACAGACTAAGGTTACTTTTTTTTGGTGAAATTTTGCAGAGAGGTAGCCAGAATGTAATCTGTTTGAAAGACAATCTGCATTTAAATTTGGAGGGAATAACATCTCTTTAAAAACACCGAAAGTCCAAGACACTGATTTAATGAAAAAGTGATGGGACCATTAAGGGAGGCAACATTCCACAGTTATGGTGCAAGAGCGCATTCAGTTTTGACCAGAGGAGGTTTTGGCAGTAATATGACAGAATCCAGTTCTTGTCATCTATGGGTTTTAAGAGCACCAGGAGGGTGAGATGTGAGGTTATACAGGACCATGGTGAAACTCTCCCTGACTCCAGACGACCGCTCCCCACAAGATTCTGAACACAACAGAATCACAACAAAATGATGATGTTGCAACAATAAGACAATGCCCCGATCCCCAAACTAGATGCCACCCACAATGGCAAGGTTTAAGTCATCCCATTTCTGCCCTCAAAGGGTAGTAATCATACCTGTTTGCTATAGGCACTGCTTTGACTAATCAACTGTCTATTATTAAGATAGCAGTCCAGATTTTAAGTCTTGTAATTGTAGGTTTGGGAATAAACACACAAAGTTTCGAGCAAATTGGTTTTATGGCTACCGTAGGTAAAAACAAAGAATCAAGCCCATTTACATTAAATGCTGAACAGTTTCCCTGTTTCTGCAGCTGGAAAAGACCCCTAAAGTTCTGAGCATCCCAGACTAGTTTTAAAATGGACTGGATGTGAAAGCTGACATTCACTAAATCTTAACTGAAGAATATTTGGAAAGATCACAAGCACATTTCAAGAATTTTGACCTCCCACTTAATTTGAGATTAAAATAGATTTTATTTCCCTTTACTCATGAAGTCTACTTAGTGCTTATCAAGGTGATGGAGGAAGGATGTTAAGACTTGACAGCTTCAGAAACCATGTGAGACCCAAAGACCTGAGCTTGCCATAAAGCCGTGAGGCCTCACATCGCCCTTTTCATCTTGCTTCAACCTGTTCACTCCATTTTTGCCCATAGAGCTTACTGCTTTTATACAATTCCTTTCTTACACCTCCTTGAAACAGAAGCCACAAATGGTGCTGGCAATTTTCTATGAAATCAAAGATAACACGACTGGAAATACCTGAAAGTTTGTCAATTCCTTCTTACCACCCCACATACTTAAAAGAGTGTGTACAATGTTATTGATGAACCTTCACCTACTTCCCCCCCGCCCCACAGTGTTCCAGTGATGGGGGACTTCACCTTATACATGCTATTCCAGGGCTTAAAGGTCCCAGCAATTGGAAGGGTCTAACGTGAGCCACTCTAGCTGGGACTGTACCTCAACATTCTCCATCTTACCCAAAGTGGATGTGGATAACAAAGCCACTCCTTTTGCAGGACATTTTTCAAAGTCTACCCTCTCTTGAGTTTTCACACAAATACCGTGCTCTGTCTTTCCTCATAAACCGGGCACAAGAGGCCTTTGAGGATTCCCTCGTCTCCTCTCTTTCCTCTGGTCCCTTCCCAAGTGCTCCACTAGTCCTTGGAAGTTGGGGCCCCATGCTGGATACAGCATGATTCGAGCCAAGGCATTACCAGTACTGAGGAGACTGGAAGAGTTACCAAGGCACTCCTATTGATACATCACAGGATGAGTTAACTCATGTCCAGTTGCTGAGATTTTCATGCCCTTTTCAAACAAAATTCTGCTAATTACTGCCCTCCTGACTAACACTTTGGAACTGTTATTAAACAGCACCTTTCTTCACGCTGCACCGGCTGTTTGCCAGTCATTCTGATTTCTCATCCTGTTCCAGCAACCACCTCTCACCTCCCCTACACTGCTTCTTCCCGTTGAACTAGTAAGCACATTCCCCTAATTCCTTTCCAAATTACTTATAAATATATTGAAGAATGGTGGATCCAAGACAGACTTCGAGGGGAACCCGTTTCATATATACACCGCTCTGTCAGTGAACTGAGGATAATGGGTCTGAATAGGGTTGGAAAACCTTTGTCTTTTGCTTCGTGATTCACTCCAACGGGTAGATCACATTTGCCTACAGGGCTTCTAGGAAATGCGGCCGTCGATGTATGCTGTGATGAACAGAAGGGTGGCAAATGAGGTCGACTTGGCTAGCTAAGGACCAGTCCTGGAGGACTAGAGGTCGTACTGTTTAAGATTAACCACTGCAGAAATTGGAACTGTCTACAGTTAAAAATATAACTACATTATATTTTCAGGCTACTGTGTTACAAGTAATACCTAAATTTTAACGGTGCTCTGCACTAGTGGTTTAGACGGCGTGCTTCCCATAGCGGTGAGCATCGCGCCACAAGAGGAGAGCTCTCTGCCGGTTGCATGAGATTGTTTTACAGTTTCTCTCGAGGATGAGAAAGCCATTTAAAAACCCCACAGGCCAGCAGGATTGGGTAACTGTGCAGAAGAATTACAAAAGGTACCTGGGGAACTAGGATGGTAATAGGTGCTAACCTGCCCACACTTCCAACACTGCCGTTGGATTCTCGTGTTCGAAACGGACTACATTTGCCGCGCCGTAACTAATGGCTTTAGCAAAGAGCAACCGGAACGATGGCCACTTTATCACGGTGGCGGACTACTGAGGCGTGCACACTGAGGGTGAGACAGCTGATGGCACCACGGCAGACTTCAGCCTGGGCTCCCAAGGTAGACTCGAAGCAAGTAAGAGTCAGACAGCTCTGTCACAAACGTGTCATTATGGCCTGAAGTCACTGCACTCCCTTACCAACGCTGTGAAACAAGGGCTCCTCCTGAGCTTGCTCAAGCCAAAGCACTGAGCGCTGGATGCCGTTTGCAGTCATTCCTTAGATACCGAGCGCAACATTATCCCAGTAGAGCTGCAACACTCCCTCCCACTGGAACACCACGGGCACCACTTCTGGTCCTAGAGTCTGCCCGAGACTGCGGCAGGCCACCAGGCTGACTCAGACCAAAAGGCTGTTTGCTGGAAACAAGCAGCAACTTCTGTAAATCTGCTGTATAAAACCCGAAAACCCCTAGGATCAAGGGAGGGCCTAGACAGAGACTTCAGATGCAAATAAATTCAGTTTTGTAACAGTTACAGATTTTGGGGGAATTCTAACTGATTTACAACTTTTAACATTCCGTTTACTTTTAGCGACTAATGTGTCTAAGTAGACTTAGGAGACTGAAAATTTAAAACTTTTTAAAAGGCGGTTGGGAGGCTCAACAATTACAGAGCTATTTTAAATAAGACACTTATATTCTGTGACTCTCTGGTGGAAGCATTTAGAATAATTTGCCATATTGAAGTTTCCAGATATCTGTTGGGAAAAACAATGACAGAAGATACAAAGAATAATAATTCTGTACGGATGTTTGAAAGAAGGAAGGCTTGTGCTTCACAAGTGTATTATTTCTAATTCTTATTTATACTATTTATACTATGTATTTCAAAATTGCTATTACTTAGAGTCTTCTAATAATGATTTAATAATGTCATATACGCAGCTACAGGTAAGCATCGAAGATGGTGTTACTGATACTGAAGATTTTACTGCTCTAAGTTCTGCGTAGCATATGAGCCCTCTCTTTTAGTGGTTCTGTGGGTTAGCTATTTATGTGAAACTACGCCATTAGCAGAAGTGATTATGCCGTCAATAGAAATACCTCATTACAAAGTCTAGTCAAAGTGTTTTGGTTACTTTTTTTTTTTCTTTTTTTTTAAATAGAAAAAAGGAAAGAGAAAAAAAAAAAAAGGGAGTTAACAACCCAACCTTTCTGGGCTGCTTTATTTTCAAACAACAACAAAAACTCACACAGTAATTCTGAGATGCTGTAATAAGACAAGTCTACAATGAAACATCACTTACACTAGAACTTCACTAACAGAACTGAATAATATTAATGGGCTGGGTGCAGTTTAACATGCTATAAATAGGAAATAAGATCAGAATCAGCACTGCCACAAGACCTTCTTAAAGGAGAGGAAAGAGTACTTATCAGTGCTGGTTTCTCCACTGCCCATCTGTGGAGTTGTGGCCATAAGATCTTTTCTCATCTTATTTTCTATTCCTAGTGTGTACTGTAATTTATTAAGTGCAAATAAGCCATGGGATCATCAACAACAACAACAACGAATCCAAAATATCAACGAGAACAAAAGAAACCACAAAGAAGAAATGTTAATGCTTCACAAGTCAGAGAGGGACAAAGCTTGATGAGCCAATTAAAAGCAAGCTTTCAGTGAATATACAGTACCGTATGAGGGCACTAAGTCTCTGGTATCAATGTCTCCACATATCAACACCTGGCTTCCTAAATGAAGAGTAAAATTATAAAGCTTTCACTTCAATATTTATTACCTCCCTTTGTCTATTTGCTATAGTACCTGAGTGCTTACTTACTATGGTCTATATAAAACGTTCTTCCATCCAAATGGATTCTTTCCTCCCAACCAGGCTGGAATGGGGAAATAAAATAAAAGAAAAAAAAAAAGAAAAAAGAAAAAATAGGGGCAGGGGGAGAGAGAAAATAAGTGAATTATTACCATTCTCACATAGCTTGAAGCAATGCATTACCCACACCTACTTCAATTGTCTGATGGACACGTGTGAGGTAGAAAACACAAAAACATTACAGGTGCATCATGGCAAGGCCAAAAATCTAGGAAGACTGAAAGCACTGGTTGTTTATACAGGTAACTATCCAGTACAGTAACCGGCTTTTAGAGCCTGCAAGTGCAAACTTCCTGCATCAGGGTTTATACCCACTTCCTACTATGAGGAAATGATCACAAAGAATAGCCTGCCCATCACTGGTTAGGTTTGAGAGTTTCTGCTTCTACTTCTGAAACACATGGGGTTTATTTACTGTAGATATGTTCGCCAGGATCCCATTCCAGTGGGATGAGAATGTCTAACCTAGACTCCCATTCTTCCATTTTTATCCATCCCCTTTTCTCATCTTCCAAACGGTTACAGTTTAGAAAGGAGAAAAAATGGCAGACTGTCAGCACATGCAGTGCTGTCCAGTCTGGCCCTCGTTCCACCTGTATGCTGCACCCGAGCTTCAGACCTCTATAAAATACAGATGAGAATGATTTCATGTCAATCTCTTTTGAGAAGCTCTTGTTAAATTCTGTAGTCATTCCGCAGCTCTTTTCTTACAGACAGGTTGCAGTACAGCTGTGCTGTGACCAGGAAAGGCATCGTAATAACTACATTCAGCTGGGCAGAGGTTTCGATCTCATCAGTGATTCAAGACACTGTACTTGACAACTGGCCTGCCTGGATTTAAAAACAAGGCAAAAGGTTTTGCTCTCAAGACAAGGGCAGTCAGATTTTAGGATGTTTTAGAGAAGGATGTCTGATCATAGAGGGTAGCAGAGGTTCTCACCACTCAACCAAAGGGAGGGAGCATTTGTCACCCTTCTTGCCCAAAGGCAGCACTTGTTTTGGCCTGTGAGAAGAGTGGTTCATCTAAGGAAACCATAACCTGGTGCAGTGAAAATGAGTCAGATTCAAGACTTGTTACTCTAACTGTTTAGAACTGAAATAATTTAATCTGCCGCATCCTGTAGGATAGGACAGTTGCCTCTTCTGCCAGACCAGCTGGTGGCAGACAGCTTGTCTGCAATACATGCTGGAGCACCCAGAGTGCTGGTGACAACTGGAGGCTGTTGTCATTAGGGCTTCTAGTGTTGCACGTGCAATTTCAGTGGCACTTTCTCAAGAGTACACCTCAAAATATATGAGACAATGAGCTGAATTAACACTATGCCATACAGATCAGCACACCTCAGGAAAGGTGTGAGCTTTCATACACTAGTCTCTGCCATTAAGGGTGCAGGGTTTTTTTAAACCAAAGCAAAGACCTGTACTTGAGATGGCTGGACATCAAGATCATACTTTGGTTACAAGTATGACAAAACCTCTGATGCCCTCTGCAGAATACGGAAGTTTCACTGAAAAAAAATCACGATTTACTTAAATTTCCAAATGTCATTATGTGCTGATTGAGCTCACTTTGAACAATCTGCTCCACTTTTTCCTAAAGCAACAGTCAATTATCTACAAGCACGTAGTCAGCGATAAAAGCAAGGTAAGTTTCTTCAAAGCTCGCTGCTTCAGCTAAACAAAGAAACATGCAATCGTTTCAGAACTTCTATGGGCTGGCCTCAAAGAGCCCGACTCACTCGCAGATCACAATATAAAGCCTTTTGGTGCCATATATAAACATAGCTTTAAAATCTTCACAAAAGCGATGCCACCAGCACAGGCGTCCACGTACGGCACAGGACTGCGAGAATAGATCGGATCGCGTAAGATAGGGGGTATCTGTTCAAATACATACACATGATCACTTACAGGAAGAGGACCCAGATCATTAGGGTTCAAAGATGCTTTTGATCTCAAATGCACTGGAAATTTCAGTCGTGGATCCTCCTGTAACAGAAATATGCAACTGTAAATCCAAGGGCTCAAATGAGATCTATATAGTAAGTCAAACACAGAATTATCTAGAAATCTTCCTATCTTACAGGTAGTCTTTTATTCTTATTTTTTGAGAATAAAACAAACCATATAAAATTGATACAACATTTGCATTTGGATGTGTCATATACTCTACTAGGATTCATATGCTGAAAAGATGTTACAAAATGTAATGGAAGACTGACTCCAGTCAGTGTGGACGATCCAGAGATATATTCCGAAAGATACAGCCCTGTTCCCAGGAAAGCCCACACTCCCATTAGGGGCAGTTAGAGACACAGGCACGTTTTTGGCTAGGAACAAGCCATCATATCACAAGGCTCCAAGAGGATGAAAATGAGCTCCTTACATTTTTAGTAATGCACAGGTATCATTACACCAATGTCCAAATGAGGCAACATGGGACAAATAAAATAGGTCACAGAAGACAAAGCGACACAAAAACCACTTGAGACTTCCACAAATATTTACCCACATGCACTTGGGAACACTCTGAGGAGCCACCATTAAAAATATGTCATGTGAGGATCTGAGTAATGCCTAACAAATGAAAGTGCAACTCCTATTTCAAGGGTCATGTGAAATGCTGCCTTCTCTCTGTCATTTTTTTTCCTAGTGTGATTTTATTTCTTCTTTATTTCTTGAGAAATGGATCCTCGTGACACAAAATGGACTCTGTTAATGGAAGAGTAACGTACACTGCACTCATCAACTAGTCACAGTGAAAAATGGTTATGGACAGTCCCAAAGTAACCAGCAATCCGAAACTCCCCTGTACTGTACGCCTCCTAGCGCCGTATTTGGGGAATTTAAAGGACAGTACTTGCATGTAATGACTTGGCAGGTATACAAAGGTCAAATAAAAATGCAGAGTACTATTGTGTATCATATGATGTGTAAATTAACCCAAAATCTAACAGGCTATGAACAATGAACCTCCCCTTCTCCACGTGCAGCAGTGGCAGCTCTCCCTGTGCTTTATGAAAGGAGCCACTCGAGTCCATCCTGCACGCGGCTGCTGGGAAGAGTCCAGGAGATGCCCGTGGCAGTTTTATGGAAAGTCAGGCTGACAAACCTCCCCTTAAAGGCAAGACAAATGCCCCAAGAAAATGGAAGGTATAGAGGCAGGAAAACAAAGACAGAAACACAGAAAAGACGTCAGCTGTTTTAAAGCTCATCGCCGGGAGTTTCTCTTACCCACGTAGTAGTTTTAGTGTTATGATCGATGAAGAAGGGCCTGCCGTTGGGTGCTATTCGCATCTCCCAGCCAGGAGGAAGGAAGCTTTGTGCCACTTTGTGTTGCGGTTTAGGAGAGTTGTAAGGTGAGGGCTGTGGAGACTGGGGATTGGAAAGAGTGTCCTTCACTGCTCTGCGCACAGGGGAGTCCTTGATTCCCTGGAGAGAACGAAAGATACTAAGTTTTGTCAAATGTTACTCAGTACTGCAAACCAAACAAAATTTGGTTTTGGAGCAAATACCTGTTTGTTCGAGATGTAATTAATACTAGAATTAAGTGCTGGGACCAATTTCCTAGAATTAACTTAGCTAAATTTTGCTCCTTGTAACATAGGGCGCTTTTTGCTGCGAAGGACACGGTGTTCGTCACTTGCCTCTGCAGTGGTCATGTCCACGGCATTTACATGGGATTATCTATTTTACTGCAGCCGTTCTGCACATCTCACCGTTTCATTTTACAGCAGGAAAAACAACAGCATTGCTTCGTGCTTCATGGTGCAACGAGAGACTATAGTAAATGCCAAGTGAGGGTATCCACTTTTCAATGCATTTCTCAACTGCAACTTCAGACAGTTCCTACTTGTGAACTTTAAACAAATTAACACTTAAAACTAAACAGAGGTTTGCAGCTACGGATTTTGGACAATTTTATTTTTAACTCTTAAAGAAATTATCACAACTGCAAAACTGCTTCACTGATCAATGCCTGATGATTAAAACCAGAAGTTATATGATGTGTGTTTGGTGGTTGGTGTTATTTTTTTAAAGTCTCTGGGAAACTGCATGTTTAGGTGCCTAAATGGCCTGCTAAATTTGATCCAGATTTCCTCACCTTCAAAAATATCTGGCTATACTATATGACTGTCACCATCAGGGAACAAGACTGAATTACATATGTTTAAATCTTGTTTGCTTTTGTACGTTTCATCTAGCTTCCAAAACCATACTACCAGTAGCAGATAAAGTAAATGTTTCAAGTGAAAAAAGTATTTCTGATTTTCTCCATTCGTAGCACTCGAAGGGATCACCACCTGTGTTTCAGACATGCACACAGATTATGTTTTGGCCGACTAAACCAATCAATCGTATACAAAATACATCAATGACCATCAAACTTAAGTAATACTACTGTAGGGTATAAAGATCCAGGTGGCAGAATGCTGAAGGAAAAAACGATATCAAGGCAAAAGCAGTAACAGGAAAAGTGGCTCTGTTGTGTAACTAGAAGAAGATAACAAATTCTAAGATCAACAAAGAATGAGGAGTCTGACGGAAGCGATCTTTCTCGGTAACGGTGTTCCTCACCTCCAGTGGAGCCGATAAAGTTACTGTGGGTGAGCTCAGGCTACGAGGTCGTCTTATCTGGGGTTCACTTAAATGGTTGCTGCTGTTTGCTGCCGACCCAACCATGCCATCTTCTGCAAGCTATTCCAGAAGCAAAACTGAGTTAGCAAGTGGTCACAAACACTGTTCAACCAAACTTAAGACACTTTAAAAACCGCAATTACCCATTATTATGATGAAATACTAAAGTTACTTTCTTAAAGATCAAGTATTTAACTCCATCGGAAGGGTAAATAATAATGTGTGGTACTATTAATAGATCAACACAACCTTCATATTCAATCCTAAGAATGCATTTGCCTCCTTTTATTAGTTCATCTGCACCTCTCTGTAGATTCCTTCCATTGCAGCAATCAGCTTAAACTGTACAGTTAAAAGAAGTAACAAAAAAATCCCAATCCTTGCAATTTTTTAATGTTTATCCTGAGCTGTCATGACAACGCTTTGGATTTTTTGTTTTTACACTGCAGATTTCTGAGGCACTGCTTCAACTGAAATTCTACTTAACACATGGTGTTTGCTCTCTAGGTTAAGTATTGTAACATCTTCATACCTGCATAATGGGCCGCGTCCATGTGGTGGTTCGATTGTTATGATTGACGTAATAAGTACGGCCTTTGGCATCCTTTCTTTCTTCCCAGCCTGAAGGTAAGCCTGGTGTAGTATGTACGTAGGCCACTGAAGGCTGTTCAAGCAAGAAATTACTGTGTTGTTATTTTATAAGAGCTGAAAATACAAATATATACTTCCCATGTCTGTTGTTTACAAAATAAATAAATAAAGGAACTTGCAAACTTACAACAGTCTTAAACACCACAAACTATAGAAAAATATGGTTTCTGATTTCACTTTGTATACACTCTTTTTTGAGTCTATCCTTTGTGTTTATCCTGTCCATGCTTCGACTTACTCAGCAGACTCACGTGAGTGTGGGAAGTATTAAGCCACAACTCAGGCTCCTGGGAAGCAGCGGCTCTGTCTCAAGGGCTTTATTCACCACACTAGCCCCAAAGCAAGCAAAGCAGTTACCCTTCCACATCCTTATAAACCATGATCTGTGTTCTATGACCATTCCATTTTAAAATATGTATAGGGTGGAAAATGACTACCCAAGGCTGAAGATGTGAATTACACTGCACAGTGGAGGGGGATTGGGTAACTTCTCTTTAGGCCTCTGAAAGCTCCGCTTCAAACTGAGGATACGCTTGTTATCTACGCTCTACTTTCTTTGCTCCAGCAAAGTAATTAACTCCCATTCTTGATCTTGCTTCATACTCTTAAGACCTCTTTCCCAGGACACTCAGTTAAGTCAATTGGCTTTTTAAAGAGAAGAGCAGAGTTGACACAAAGAGCTGGAGAACTGCCGAGATGATCAAGAAAGGAAATGAGCAAAGATATGGAGTGGGTCAGAAAGCTGACATGCTACAGCAGGAAATGGAAAACTGAGAAAAGAGGAGGAAACGAAGTTATATCCACTGAAACAAAAGACGAGACACTGATTAATTTCTTTCCTGAACAGCCAAGTGCTGGAAAGTCTATGCTACCTTCCCGCTCCTCTCAGTTCACAGAGCTGGCAGGCACTGATAAGGAGATTACCTTTGCCAAAGCTGCTCTAAGGGCTTCCAAACCGTAATCATCGGTCAAGAAGGCCACAGTAAGTGGTCTGAAAACAGCCCACAGACAATGTTTTAGTTAAAAATTAGGTAACCGAGGTATTTGAAACTCTGGAAGAAATAGAGAGGGCTGACAGCGAATCACAGATTTCCTGGAGCAATGAATGACTGCTACACATTCTTCCGTGTTTGCTCTAAGCCAGGCCATTAATATTGTCTACAGCATAAACAGAAGGGGTGGCTAATTCAGAGATTTTTCAATGAAAAAATGGAATTGTTTAGTTGTAACGATGCACAATCTATTCGCTACACGATGGCGTGCTGCACATCAGCTTTGAGCACCAGGATACAGAAGCACAAGAAAGATGCTCTAGTTACACTATCTGATCTTCCCTTTCCCTTTAACACTTTACTGGAATAAACTGAGCTACTGGCTGCCTTCCTCCTTACCGTTCATTGCGGGTTAATGCAATCTGCAAAACAGAGTTTGCCCTTCAATCTCCTCCTCATAGGTTAGAGACCAGTGCAAAAGATACTCCACCACAGAGAGTGGAAGCCTGGGAGGTTTATAAAGAGCCTTTTACCCCCCAAAACCCTGCTGATTTAGTGACTGTACTGCATTTGACACACCGCTGCTTTGGGAAGAAATGTTCCTTATTGTACAAGACCTAAATCTGACATTCTATTAAGAGACAGTGCTTGATAAAGAGTATTATTACCGTTGGCTCCTCACCACCTGTGACAGTTGAAGAACGAGCTCTCCTAGATGGACCACTCTGCTGTTAAATGATAATTAATGTCACACGTCAGTGTATTTAGTGATGAAGGTCACAGATTACTGTCACATCTTTAGGACTAAGGAATCACAGACACTCAAATTTATTAAAAGAGAGCAATTAGATGGAAATAATGTTTCAAATAATAGCAAAAGAATTGAGTCATCAATCACTGATAACCAAGTCAGAATTCTCTTCAAAAACCACCAAGGGAACCAATTTCAAGAGTCCTTGTATCCAGTTCTATACATACACTTCTGTTAAGGATAATATTAAGAACATTTATTCTAAATGTAATGTGATTCCCCCCCCAAAAAACCCAACAACCAATAACCAACCAACCAAACCACAAAAACACAACCCAAATTTTGCACGTTCTGCCCATAAAGATGGCATTTAAAACCAAAATGGGTACATTCTGGTCATGAATGAGTGCACAGAAGAAGCCAGATGAAAAAGATGGAATCGTTACTGTGGATTTTCACTAAGGATTATTAGAGTAAAGAAGAGCAGGTATTTGAAAAGAAAATATGTATGTAGTTGCCAGAAGATAAGTTATCATAAGCTCAGTAAAGATTACATATGGCCAAGATCAGGTAACATCCTTGGTTCACAGCAGAGCTTTCAATTCTGCTGTTCTGAACATCTGCCAGTGAAATGAGTGATCTAAAAGCGAAAGACGGATCACCAATCCCAACCTGATTACACCAGTTGAAGAAACCCAGACTCCACAGACTGATGTTAAGTAAAGCAGCAGAACACCCCTGGAACAGACTGCGTCAGAATTTACTTTTTCTAGCAGCGAGAGAAGACAGGTGAGGTGTAACTGAACTGGAAACCACACCACGGTTTACCCAGCAGAGAACGCAGAGACAGAAAATACTTCAGAAGCAGTTCTTTGCACAACAGCTCTGACATGCATCTGTTAGCAGCAAATGCAGATCCACTGAACAACTTCCAGAACACGTGAAAAAGTTAAACCAAGAGAAAACCACTACGGTTATTGTAAATGTCTGCACAATAGCACCAGAAAGGACGAGCAAAGGACAGGCATCAGCTTTAGTAACAACCTCCTTGATATACTCTCATCTACTCAGCATTTCCAGTAAAAAAGATATACAAATTTGCTACTTGTAGATTCATAGGCAATGCATTTCTAATAAGAAACAGTGAGGAAAATAAATCCCAAAACAAACATATAATTTTTAAAACATTACTTATTCTGAAAATCTAAGGTTTTATTCAAAGACATATCTTGCACAATCCTATTTTAAGTAGTCTCCCTAGAGCCTGCCACCTTTGCCACCCTCATACTCAGGTTGTTGGACACAAATGCAGGACTTTCTATCAATTAGATCAAAGCTGTGCACGGTTATGATGCGAAAGAGAATCTTCCATTAAAAGAAAAAAAAAAAAAAGTCTTTTCCTGTTTGAAGAATCTACTTAAATACAATTGCTGCTTACCTAAATCCCTGATAATGCAATTCAGTTCAGTTCCATTGTACAAGGACTGTTGCAAAACACCTCATCTTGACTACAGCTAGGTAAAACACACATCCTCTCTAATGTCATACAGACTTATATATTCCAATTAAAATCAATTCCTGGGACACAAAAATATACCCGACAGGAGAGTCCTGTGGCTACTCCAGTTCCAGGTTTAGGTGGTGCTACTGCCCTCTCCCACACCAGCTGCACACACCCCTTGGAGGATTCTCTCTCTCCACTCAGCTTACTACACTCCAGGTACAATTTCTGCATTAGGTCACTAAACGTGACTGTGCTCTCCATCTCAAGACATTGTTCTCCCTCGTGGACATCTTCACTGTAACTGCTGACCATGGTGATGCTAACACAGTATCCATTACTATTTGGGACGGTCACGCACCCGTACCGGTCACTGATCTACAGCTGACCGGAACTGACCTACGGTATTATTCAAAATCAGAGAATGGTCAAACAAAAGAAACCGAAGTCAGCTTTGGCTTACCAGTGATAATTGAGACTGTTCAGCAACTGTGTCTGTTACACTGCAAGATCTTAATCTTGAAGAAGGATCTCTTTGCTGGGGAAAAAAAAAAAAAAAAAGGAAGATGTCTTTACATTAAGATGTCTTAAAACATGGGTGTTTATTTCATAGTTTTACATCTCTCCCATTTAATCCAACCCCCTAAATAACAACATTAGCATTGCACTTCAGTTTCACAAAAGGTGTAACAGTAGCAGAGCCTGAAAAACTCAGAAAAAAACATTAACTCTACAGTGAGGAATTCCATTGTTCAAGGCAGCTTGCTCTATGGTGAAATTATAATACAGTTTTTGAAATATATTTTAAGTGAATGCTCAAGTTTTCCCGAGCCCATCAATTCCTACCTACCCACGTAAAGGATTCGGGTTATGCCAAACTAACACAAGATTACAGTAACTGGGGTTTATATTGAAAGAGCAGCATGTTACGTACAATCAAAGCACCAAGTTGCTCCCCATTGGAATCAGGAGTGACCTGAAGTCTTCTGCTCAGTTCCTCAGTCAGCTCCTGAGGGCTGGTACGGGATACTGGAGATGCAGGAGGAGGTGGCAATGACAAGCTTAAGGAATCTCCACTTGCACTTGCCTCCTCCGAAATGGTTTCCCACGGCTAACAAGAGAAGAAAGCACGTTCTGAATTTATAAAGACAGCCTGAGTCTTCTTTGCCTTCTATGTTAGCACCTCATTGTGGCAAAACACCAGTGTGATGATCGGCCTTCCTATTTCACAAAATCAGCCAAGCCCTACAATACACAAACGTTCTACACAGCGTAAAGCAGTCACAGGGGAAATGGTTTTCATGTTGACTTCAAAATGGTCTTCACGTTCATGATGATGCAGGAAATGATGTAGGTGAAGAGGTGCATTTAAAAGAGCTCTCGTTAAATAAATCCAATTTGAAATTATGTTCAAAATGCAACTAAGTCTGCACTCTTTCTAAAAACTTTTAAGAAAGAACTTTACTTTAGAATAAAATGCATAAGAGAAATTAATCAGTATCTGCAAATCAAGTATTAACACTTTATGAGTGCAACAACAATTTCAGCAATTTACTTGTTGCTCTGAGTACCATTCAGTGAACCAAAACCAGCTTTCACAAAGAATCCTTTCTATGATTCATATAATAAAATATTCCTTAAAGTTGAATGGGATTAGAGCTTTGCACAAACCCTTATTTAAGACTAGAAGTATCAATCAAATTTAGTTTATTTTGTCTAGCTGGAAATTAAAAATACACTCACCCTGCTTAATAAAAATCTCAGAATTCAAACCAAACCAAATTATTTTGGGGCAAAAGACCCAGCACCTGCTCTTTCTGTTAAATCAAGACTTGAAAGAAAATGGAAGCGTGTGGCAGTTCCGGTGGGTACGCTTCCCTTTTTCTACCAAGTTCTTCCACTGCTATTCAAAGCAGAATACTAAAAGTGTTTCTTATCAGTGCATAGATAACAAGCAATGCTTGGAATTATAAATGCTTCTCCAGCATTTGCATACATTACCAGGCACCCAGAAATGCATGGGGCCTTGAAAGCAGAGCTGCTCTTAGGATCTTTCATGTGTCACTGGTGGTTTACTCAGGAAATGTCCATAAAAAAAAAAAAAAATCACACAAAAACATTACTGCATAGGTTGTATGGTCATTAGCTTACCAATGAGAAACACACCAGCTTGAAGTTTAGTCCTCTTCTTAAACCCAAGACCCTTACGTACCTCAGGAATGTCTCCACTCTCCATAGGTTCTGGTTCCAAATCCTCACTAATGTGTCTCCGCGAGCGAAACCGCCTGTGGGCTGCTTCTTGGTTTATCTGCCTGATGTTGTTATCTGAAT
Source organism: Chloroceryle aenea (assembly GCA_013399075.1). Taxonomy (NCBI): domain Eukaryota; kingdom Metazoa; phylum Chordata; class Aves; order Coraciiformes; family Cerylidae; genus Chloroceryle; species Chloroceryle aenea. Next base: position 21,751 of record VWZY01010828.1, read on the forward strand.
CAGATCCCACATCGCTGGACAGTGGGGAAATGAAAGCATGCGAAGGAGAAAAGAACGAGAAAACAACAAAGATTAAACCAAAATACCTCCTTTGTCCACTCTTTTAAAAACCTCATCAATGCTTTTGATCACAACAATCATTATTCTTGCATGTCATAAACGGACACACAGGCTTCATAAACAGAAGACCGTTTAATCCCTCAATCCAAAGTAAATACAAGTGGAAGCACTTCATAAATGTCAGAGACACACAGAACAGATGGTTGGAAGAGACCTCAAGGATCATCTGGTCCAACCTGTCTTAGGAAAACCTTCATCTAGACATGACAGTCCAGTACCACGTCCAGCTGAATCTTAATATGTCCAGTGTTGGGGACTCCACCACTACCCTGGGGAGATCACTCCAATGGCTGATTACTTTGATAGTGAAAAATCTTCCTCATGTCCAAAGGGAATCTCCCCAGGAGCAACCTGTCCTTGTCACATAACACTGGAAATGAATGTTCTTATCCATAAAAGTTGACTGAGCAGAAATGGAAGTCAACACTCAAATATACTGACCCATCAATACTCATCCTTTCCTGTGCTGACCAGGATCATTCCCAACAGAGAGATCTTACCTTAGCCCCTGACTTTATTCTTCTCCTTTTTGCTGTAGCCAAAGCAAACACAAAACTTGTGGTACAGATAACTGTTCCACCTGGCTGCATCCACTAGCTTGGCTCACACCAGCAGTGGTGGGCATCGCAAATACCCCTTGTGTCACGTTCAGGAAAAACTTCCAGCCTCACGAGACCTCCTGCTCCTTGTGGTCTCATAGACGCGTAGAGTTTAAAGGCTAAACAGCATCATTTTCAAGCCTGCACTCTTCACCAAGACTGGTGTCACACAAAGTTTCCCAGCAGTAATTACTCATTTGTTTCCAGACTACCTGTGGTGATACCCAGCTAAAAGGGAGCCCCTGAGGCCTTCATTTTATACACCCATCTGATGATGATACTTCTAGTGATGACTATCTTCTGGTATCTCCCAACCAAACACTTCTGATTCCATGTACTTCTTCACTTCATTTAGCATAATCCGATTAAAAAGAGCTTCTAAAGCACGTAATTTAGAAAACCTGCTTTTTTATAGACACTTATTGACCATTACCAATCCCAGTGACAGTAAATGATGAGCTTTGCTTGCCGAAATACACGTTGCTTAGTAAATAGCTCAAACAGTTCAACAGTAAATAGTTCAAAACGTACAGAACAAAATTTAATTCAATTCCAACTATGAGGAATGCATCAGACAAGATCAACAAATAGTGCCTTAAATAAGGGCAACACACACTTGATAATCTGGTGATGATTATGAATATTCAAGAAAGAATAACTATTAATGTTTTAATAAACAATAGTGCAAGAATAGTAGCTCCATAAAAATAACCCAAGATGTCAGTCTAACTCCTAACGTTGACAATTATACACATTTTTTGCAGTCTGAACTTACCACAGCTTTATAAATCTCATCATAAGAAATATGTAATGAAGGCTCGAAGAGCTCCACATCAGCACAATCTGTGTGCATAGGTAATGCAGTCTACACTGAATAATAACTGGCATCTCATCAAACTTAATCAGTCTGACATCATTAAAACTTGACAGAGTTCACTTTTTTCCCCCTTACCTTTTCAACAGCATCTATAGAAAAGAAGTGATTTATTCCCATTAAATTACTTACTGGAAAGTTCCACATCCACCTCCCAACATTCTACAGTCCGTCATTAATGCGCTGAATTCCCTCCCACCTTTCAGATTTCCTAGAGTACTTATGAGTAATGTGATTTGCTTGGGGGGGGTGGGGGGTGAAGTCTCTTTTTTAAGAATGAAAGACATTTCCTTTTTAACTGAAGATATCCAGACTTTGGTCCTCCATTTACTAGCACATGTGTGAAATTTTTTCCATGACTAGTTTCAGATACGTAGAACAGCACCAAAATCATGACTAGTTTCTAACTGAAGAGCGTGTCTTTACAAACTGCTTCTTCAAAGTTTTGCTCAAGACTTTTTTCAGCCATAACTTGTAAATTCTAAATGGTTATGATATTTGTTGGAAAATATCCCCACCCTTAATGACAGCTTTGCACATAATCTGCTAAACACTGCACGGCCTTGCCACTTACATTAAACTTGGCCGATGCCACTGAGTAGTCCTGTTGTTGTGGTTGACGTAGTAAGTGCGCCCCAGGTTGTCCACCTTTTCTTCCCATCCAGGAGGCAGTGGAGGAGGCGGTAGCTCCTCCTGACGCTGAGATGCGGAGTCATTGGTATCAACCGCATCCCATCCATGCTTCGGAACAAAGGAAAAACCAAAACAAAACACTTAAAAATGTCGCAGTTCAAGTTAATGAGAAGCTATTTCATTGTTGCTTACGTTGGCATATACGTGCAGATTCTGAAAACTTTCCCAAGAGAATTTTGCCATTACTTAAATCTAAACCATGTAGAACTAGAATAAACTCCACGGTTCTGGCGTGTACCTCATTTCAATGCCAAAACCCCTGCAATCCTATCAGTCAAGAACAATGGGGATTCCCAAAGGTCTGTGGGTGGTTGCTCGTTCTAGCAGCGGCTAGGTGCAGATTCCCAGTGAAGAACCCAGAGAGAACCAACTGCTCCCTTCTGAACTCACGAGATATCTGGCTCGGGATGAGAGCCCTCACTCCCGAGTTACAGGTGACTGCTGTACACCCTTAGCAAGGCAGGCAAATTTAGGCCAACATCCACTCTGACAACAGCCCTAATTGCAGCTAAGTCTTAAAATGGATGATGGCTGATAAGAAGGCTGAGAAGTCATTACTGCATGCACTTTATTCTCTGCAGAGTCAATGCTGCCAAGGAAACCAAGAAAAATGTTGTAACACCTATTCTGAAGAAGAGGTACCTAATACAGACCATTATGTTCAGAAATAACTTGCACAGACTTTCTAAATTCTTCTACTTGGCATGACTTCCACTTCTACTTGCTCACTAATGGAGTCAGACAGACTTTAGAATTCACTGTGGCAGCTGAAATACTTGAAATGGTTGAGAAAACATCAGGTTACACTTAACAAAAAAAACAAACCAAAAAACTAAAATAAAACTGGAAAGGAGGAGGAGAGTAATCTGCTACTACCAGCATTTTATCTTTCAAGGTCCACCTTTATCTACAACTGTCCTTGAATCTCTACTAACTTGAATGCTTCCACAAGCATAGTAAGCTTTACCTCAGATTCGTCCCTCTGATCACTGTTTTCTTCCTCTTGGCCACCATTTTTAGGCATATAAGCCATCTTCAGTCTCAAGAAACCCTTTACACGAGATTTGTGGCTAGAAGACAAGGAGGCACATTTCATTCAACAACCCTTCAACAGCTGCGGTAACAAACCCTGAAGTAAGAAATGGTTTAAAACACAAAGGTCTTCCCCCTCACCTTCTTGGTCTGAGAAGGAAATCCTTAAATGTGTATGGCCTCTCCATGGTTGGGTCTTCAGTCTAAAGGCAGTTAAGAAAACGGCAGATTAAAAGGCTTGCCCGGAACTATAGAAACCTTTAAAGAACCTTTGCATCACTGCAGCGGTAGAAATGCTAGGGAAGAGATTTAAATGAGCAGGTCAGAGCAGCCAGCCTCTGCCAGCGTGTCAGGCTAGCTGTGAACACCCAGCTGCAGCAGCACTCCACTGACGTCCCTGCAGACAGCAGCGATGGGCTGAACCCAGGCTCGCTGCTAAGGGTACACGACATTCGCAGCTCAGAAGGTGGAAAAGATCAGCTGAACACCCCCCTGCCAACTCCCTTCCTTGTCGCTTCAAAGAGAACCATTTCTCCCCACTCCCGTGCTCGGTGGGGCTTTGCTGTCCCTGACAGTGCTTTTCTTTAAGCCTCTAATGCTGTGCTGGGAGTGCTTGCTTCAAGGAAATTTAGCCAAATTCCTTCACAGAAAGAAATTCACATCTGGTGAGGACAAAGAGCATGCCGAGACAGAAGCACTGCTTACCGGAAGGTGACTGAGTGGCACATCTACTTGACCCAGGAAGTCATCTCTAGTCTGTCAAATAGAAAAAAAAGGCAGAAAAGGAGCAATTTTATATCAGAGCAAAACACGATACACAGTAAACAAGTCATGCTGAAGCAAAAATAAAGATGGTTGAGTCCCACTGCCATTATTTTAGCAATTACTGTTTTCTACCTCTTCATTATTGTGTGTTTTCTGTTGTTATAATTCGTCTCTTTCAGAGGAGCATTTTGTGTGTCAGTCTGAAATGGCTTCTCAGTCCCCAGCATTTATGGTAAGTACTGATGAAGTTCTGCTTCCTCTGACAACCTTTGTGTAATTCAAAGCACAAAGTAATAATCTACTCTTGCCGTGTGAAATTACTGTTTGCCATGTCATTCAAACCTTCAAATGTTCATGTCAAACCTTGGTGACTTTATTTTTTCTTTCTTTCTTCTTTTTTTTTAAGGAAAACCCCCAAGGCATATCTGACAAGGAAGAGAGGGGAACCCAACAGTCAAACAGTGAAGAAAGACCTTCAGGAATTGTAAGCATTTTTCTCCAAAAACCTTTACCAAACTATTACGATGCTCTGGTTTGTGGGTTGGTGGTTTTGTTTGTTTGGTTGATTTTTTAAAGAATGCTGCTTCATTAATTCAGAAACCTTACTTTGTGAGAAACAGTTACACTGCCTTATAACCAGCCTTTGGAGAAATCCTGTATTTGCCACTTATCGGTCATTTTAGGATCTAACCCAAAATGATGAATTCTGAATTTTGATCTAGACTGGAAATGTTATATTCAACAGTTAAAGGAATGAACTTTTGGCAACAGTTGGTGCAGAACGAAATTAACTTGTATGTGTTGTCTTCATCAGCTGGTCACGGGGCCCAGAGTACACTTGCTATTCATCAATAAGATAGGAATGTTCAAAATAAAGCATATCACATTCTTTACAAATCAACTGTCTGTCACAGAGAACAACTCCCCGATACTGTTTATGATACCAGATATCGGCCCCAGTGATTCCCAAACAACCTGCTGCTTATTTATAACCAGGCTATGCGCAGAATTCCAGGAAGTGCATACTGCTGCTCCAAAGCCAAGTTTACATATTCCTCATAGCAGAGCATTAAGCCTAACATTAAAATTCATATTTTATACGATAACATCATAAGAATTCTGTTTCTACTACAAAGGCACCATCAAGTCCTGTGATCCCCAGAGAACAGAGCATGTGCTCTGTGCCCACGGAACACCACAAAAAGAGTATCTGCACTGAGGAGCCTGAACTTTTTCCAGCTTGAAGTAAAAACAGACAATGGAATTGAGCAAATCTGCCTGACTGTAGTTTAAGGCTGAACTGCAAAACGCTTCGTTCCAGCCTGGCTCTGCCGGTGAGCTGCCCCGACAGTTTAAAACTCCTACTTCCTCAGCTGCTCCCAGCGCAATTCTGGCCATCTGGACCACTGCTAAGGTTCTTGTCAAGCTGGATCTTTATGCATCACTTGACTATACCCATCCGTTTATAAGAAAATGATTTAGGGAGGGGTTTAGCATATTGATATATATGACTTTGTGGTGGTTGTTTTTTTTTTTAATACACTTTTCTGCTGATTTTTCACACGTACCTTTCTGGTTTATCTTTTTATTTTCATCTTGCATCTTCATAATTATTTAGATACATTTCCACGCAAGGGCTAGGAGCAGCCAGATGATAAGTTAACACATTATCATTCAACTGATAAGTTATAGAGGAACTTCAAAAGCAAAAAAAAAAATTCCTAATCAACAAAAAAGCCTATAAAAAAACCCAAATGTATGGGTACACAAACGAGCACTCCAAATACACACAGTTCTCCTCCCAAGCAAAGACTTGAATGCTGCCATTTAGTAACAGGTCCGATTGGTGAAATCCTGCATTGCATCTTCTGACCCCTAAGATGATACACTTCCATCATCAACAACTGTCTCAACAGCCCTGGGCCTTGTACTTCTTCAAATCTTCCCGTTTCTAAACGCAGAACAACATACCGTGTTGTGAAAACTGATCACAACTAACTCAACAGAAACTTGTGAAAGTGCCTGAAAAATTTAAAATGTCCAAACAGCAGTAAACCCCCAACATTTCTCCTCACAACAAAACTTGATAAACAGGTAGTTAATCATGCCAAATGCACAGCTCACTCTTTAAGACCTTATTTCCATTTCAACTAATTCATGTCAGTGATATGAATCTAAAAAGTCAACAGGCTACTTTGAGTGGTTAACAAGCTCAAACCCCTATGTGGTGTTGTGACATCAAGGCAGACAGATGGATGTGAAACCGTGTGACTCAGGAGTTCACAAGGTATGGTAAGTAGCCTATCGACAGCTGCACCCAGTCATTTACTAAGTAAACATAAGAAAATAATTTAGATAAAGGACTGACTGATGTAAGAGTTCCGATCTATGCAATGCCATTGCCATTTATAACCATTACAATTAGCAGTTAGTGACAAAAGCAGATCAAGTCATTCCCAATCCCATGCTTCACTCCATCACTACAGTATCTTGCACCTCCTGTTGTGCTTGTGTGATCTAGATCAAGAAATCAAGCTGGCTTGAGAAACAGGACATTAATTGCCTGATCCAGTTCGCTAAGGATGGATGGTAGGGGAGCCAGAGCGAGAGGGGTAGGACAGACAGGTGTTGGGATCGATCGTAAACAGGGTCCCCCCAAACACACTTGCTGTGTGAAAATGAGCTGCTGGTAACCTTGGCCTGGGAGCCAGCAACAGCTCCACCCCACTGCAGTGATGTCTCATCAGCATCGGCAGGTGAAAAGGAGGTAATGGACAGAGCAAGAGAGCAGATGAAAAAAGGGTAAAAGACACAACGGAATCTGTGCTGCTGCACGTTGGCACCCCTCTGTGACGTGGAGGTGAGTCCTTATCAGTTTTGGTGAACAATAATCCCACAGAGGTTTCCAGAGACCTTTTGGTTCCCTGGCCAGACACCAGCTTGGGTAATAACACTCCACCCACCTATGATTCCCTTGGCATTTTCAGTTGGTCACGATGTTCCCAGCTTCCTGACCTAAAAATTGTTGTGCACTACTTCTGTGCATTGTTTAAACAGATGCCACATTCCAACCCAGATATTGCTTGATTTCTGAGCTGGCTGACACAATCCCTATAGTAAATTTTACTGATTTTTAATCCCTACAGCTTCTGGTTACAGTAAAATACTCAGTCCACACTATTCTCAGACTGCAAACACCCTGCATCATGTTCCAGTGCACAACTACGTGCCTAAGTTACTAGGGCCTGGACTGTCCAGGGCTGAGGGCACCTTATATATAAATTTGTTCAAAAGAAAGTGATGTTATTTCCAAACCTTTCAAGCCATTGAAAAACTAGTGGGCAGTACCTAATGTGACAAGAATGGCTGTATGAGGGACACTCGTGTGAACAGTTTGGCGGCTCTGGATCACAACACGGGTACCCATGCAGGCAGTGATCTGATGGATGTGCTTTCAGGGTCAGCTGATGACAAAGGGTTTGCGACACTAAACTGCTCTGCAATCGTCCTCTCCCAGCGGTGCTCCCTCCAAAACTTATGGGAGGGGGAAGTAAATGCCCAGAGAAGGCTGCAGAACTACGTGCATGTGCACACTTCTGCGTTGGCTCATCCACTCTGACTGGGTTGCACCGGAGGCACGTGAATATGAGACCTTCAAGCTGCACAAAGAGCTAGATAACAGAAAATACAAGATGTTTTGAGATGTTTGTATTCTAAACTGAAACCTGATGTCCTGCAGGTGCCTACGGGGCAGATCTTCACTCTCAGTTGTTTAGCTCCTGATCTTTCTTTCACACCTAACACCGGGAGCTCCAGGGGCTGGGGGAGCACGCTGTGTGACAGCGCAATCCACTGCAGCGATGTCCCCAGTGACCCAACCAAACAAGGCAGAGGGCTGTCATCGTTGTGGGACAGTTTCAACACTGGCAGCCTTTGCTGCAAAGAACGATCAGCATGCCAGTGTAAATCACCCCCTCAAGGTGCAGAAGCACACCCGGCTCTGGGGACATACAACCGAGCTTTAAGCTGAGGATTTCTAAAAGCCAAATGCTAATGACAGAACTTCAGCTGGGAAAAACTGGAGAAATAAACCAACCTGGCAAAGAAAACTAAGAGACTGTAAAGAGGCAATTGCCAGTACTGAGCAAATTCAGCAGCCAAATCATTAGAATAGAAAGTGTAAAATTAAGCAAATTTTAGTTATGTATTACTGAAGCCCTGCAACTTGAGATGCAGTGTCCTGCCACTGCCAAGTACCAGGGATACCGGCCCGGGAGCTTTAAAGCCCGTCTCACTTATATAGTGCTAAATGTTCACAACAGAAATACAACAGGGCTGCACGTACCAACAAAGAAAACCACCAACCCAACAGCAGAAAATGCCTGCTGCTTTACATAAGGCTACAGGAAATCATACATTTCAGCTGGATGGAGAGGACTTTTCTCCCCCTTACTAGAACACACAGAAAGACACGACAGTGATGTGACAGTGCAGCAAAGTCCCGGTTTTGCTGCTTTCTGAACAAAACTGGCATTCATTTTGTAAGAGCAGCTATTCTAATACAGGAAGCTGTGGTTGCATTATAAATACCTGTACAGATAACACAACCAAAACCAATCACTTCATCCTCCTCGACGGGGGAATGTGTTGCAAGCCAACAACAGACGAACCAACAACCGAAGACGCAGACATTCCCTTCCCACAAACACAACCAGCTCTCCAGTTTCCTTCATTAGTCTCCTAGCTCCAAAGGCCCTTAGGTCTCTGATAAGGTAGCTGAATAGGAAAAACATGGAACTTGAAAATGGAAGCTTTTAAAAATGAAACAGAACTCAAAAAACCAAAGAGCGTTTGTGCTTAAGTATTTTTAAATTACCTTTTGGAAACTAGCAGCAAACCATGATTTTATTAATTGAAACAAAGCACATCCATCTTAAACTGCTTTTGACTATCATCTTAAAACACTGATTAGCCATCACAGATGTGTTTCTGCACTTAAGGCCTATCAGCTCCCTGATCTCATTCACATTAATAAAGCTACAGTGTTAATTTTATTACCTTCATTTATCATTTGATGATAGAAATACCAAAATTAAATTCTTAGTTGGCAAGTTTCAGAAATTTTTCTCTCTAACTGAATGACAACAAAACTCTTTTCATTTATATAAACTGAAAGGAATTCTGTCAGTTGCCAGTGTAACCTCTCCTTTCATAAAGTAAAATATTTTCAGCAGTACTTCCCGGTTCCCAAGCATAACTGAAATTCCATTTCTCCACTTGATGGCAATGGCAACTTAGGATGCTTTTGCAGTTAATCTACGCAACCTGGCCTCTTAGTCAAAAATGTTCTAACCAGATAAAGTTCAAACTGTCAGATCTTAAAATCTGTGCTGAAATTAAATGTGGTTATTGCTTTAGAATACTCCACAAGAAAACAGAAAGGGACTCTCCACAGAATTTCCAGAAGTTTAACTGAAAAAGACCTCATTTACAAGACAGGAATTCGAAGATTACTTCTGTGGCAATACCTGAAATTAATAATTATTCCAGGGTATTTCAAACACAGTCACCTAGCTTTGTACAAAAGAACTTCAAACTCTGGTTTCCGTTAAGGAGGAAACAATTAGCTAATTTGTCTAACAGTACTTGCAGTCTCTTCCTTCCACAACCATGATTAAAATAGCTTAAGACAAAAAACTGTCACTGATTCCGCACTTTAGACCAAATGAAACAGTTTCTTCCTTGTGAAATGACTCCTGTACCAGGCTTTGATTAAAATCTCATTATTACAGAAGACAGGTTCCACTTTTCTCATACAGAGCACATGCTGCATTTCTGCACTTAGGACAAGCAGGAGCTAAAAGCAAGAGGAGGCCTAGATAACATGAAAATTATCAGAATAGAAATTAGATTGGAACTCATGATAGTTTATTACTACTGGAATTAATTACTAGAACTTTTAAAATAAACCTTTTAAATAAAGGTGGCATTTCCAGTTGTACTCCAAACACTGACAGATAAATGCTCCTAACTCTAAACTTAGTGCTGTAAGGCAGAGTCAGCCGTTCCACCGGTCCTCGATACTGCTTTCCTATCTGGAAAGACATAGCACTGTACAGTGGTTCTCATTACCAGTGCTGCTTTCACAGGGAGCTACTTCAAAAGCAAATCAGAGAGACCCTGTCTGCTTCCAGCCTCTCCAAATACTGACATTCCTTACCAATGTCCTCTGCAGACTTCACAGATCAACTACCTTATCTGGGTGAAAGATGAATTCACAGAACAGGTTCTGTTAGCACCTTGTATCTTAAAGAAGTCCGTGCTGTGCTCTGCTCTTCTCCTAAGATTCCAATCTCCCATTGTCTGCCTTCATGCCAGACTGACAGACAGCAGTGTGTGAAACGGGCAGCAACAACTCAACCATTTCACTGAAACTTTTTTAGGTAGCACCTTCAGCATGTGCAATTTGACTGCATCTTTCTCAAACACACAAAGTTTGCCTTCCCTTTGCTTCCCTTTGGGGGAGAAGCAAAGTCAAGCCCGTTGTGGGAGCACGTTAATGTGAACTGTGTCTTCCAGCTGCGGGCGAGCTTTTTAAAACTTGTCAACACAAAATGTTTGCAACAGCCTGGAGACAGGCGCGGAGAAGCAAAGCAGGGTGTGTGAGCTGCATCGACAGACAGATTTGTACTGTGCTGCTCTGTGTGTATTCAGGATAGCCCCTAGAATACTGCTGCACTTCGGAATGAACCTATTCTTCAACCAGATGGATCACACGGGAAGACTTTTACTTCAAGACTTAATTCCTGTAACCCCCGTGGTATCATTTCCATCCACTAGGAATAGTTAACAGAGGATGAGATGGGGCACAGTCCGTTCTCAGGATATTACAGGTGCTTGCTCAAGACAAATGATGTTTGACAAGATAAAAACCATGTAACATGCAGACAAAGGCCCTTCACAAATCGAACTAGAAATAAGAGGCATCATATGTAAGTTGCAGTTTCAGAGATGAGGCAGTAAGCTGTCACAGCTGAGTGAAAAAAGGCTGTTTCCTAGCAAGCACAAACACCCATGACAACGAAATCCTGGCTTGAACAGATTAAGCAAGCCACAGAGTACATCAGCATAAATTATTTAAATTCTGAAATAGTTCTCTTGCGTTGCCACTGTTTAAACATACTAAAAAACATCAGGCCCCTATGCCCAGATCTGATGCATTCCTGAATTGTGTGTAACATTCAAAAAAAACCAGGGAAAAGACGGCAAGTTCCATTCATTATAATCAAACAGCTTCCTATTTAGGTCCCTCATCATTAAATGCATGACCCAGCGCAGTGCTGGAAACAGATTCTATTTCCTCGCTCTAACAGGGGTCACAGTTATAAAAGGCTCTATCTGTGATGTGCAACAAGAGAGAATACCTGCTATTATTAGCATTACCGCATCACGAACGGCCTCCGAAAGGATGAGAGTCCATTTTCCTTTAGATATTGAACAGAGCAGATGGGGAGTAAATGAATGAGTCACCTTGGCAGGAGGAGGGACCCAACACCTGAGAGATCCTTAAAACAGGCCTGACTTGTGAGATGATTTAGAAAATAGGAACAGAATTCCTATTCCTGCCCCAGTTCTGCTGGCCACACGCACCAGTGCTGACATGAGCCATGATGCTGGTGACCACCTTGGCCACCTGGGCACACGCTGGCTCATCTTCAACTGGCTGTCGACCAACATCCTCAGGTCCTTCTCCATCGGGCAGTTTTCCAGCCACTCTTCCCTTTATGGGGTTGTTGTTTCCGGAGGCTGGGGCTGAGTGGCTGCTGGAGGACACCAGGCTGCCCACGGGCCAGTGACATACCCTCACAGCAACAGTGACCAGCAGCATCCTGAGCTGTGTTAGGCAGAGCAGGTGAAGGAAGGGGAGTGATCCTTCCCTTCTGCTCAAATCCCTCCAGCTTTCCTTACCTGAGTTAGAGAGTCAGAAAATAATGCAAGAAAGTAACATTCTCTCTTGACCTGGGGTTTCAAAAAACATTGCTCTTCAAAGCAGCGAAGAATGTTTGTTTCATGAAGCAGAATTAAAGTACACAGAGTACACGCAGTGCTCCTGCAAAGGGTATAGAACACAAGCTGTGTGCTCATCTCTTAAGAGCAGAGGAATTACTAAATTTTGGAAAGCATTTTGCTCAGGCTTGGAGGCCTCCCCAGGAACAGGCCACTGAACAGTGCTCAGAACTCGTGGGTGTTGCAAAGTAGCAGGAGTCGAACACCGAGGAAGGTAGTAGAGCAATTTCCCATTATCCTACCATTAGTCCTTCCATTAATACTGCAACTGGCCAAAACATTTTTACCGAGGGTGCCAATCCTCTTTTGCCCTCACAGCTGTACTTAACTGCTGGCTAGAGAAAATGAGGTATGTCCTGTCACTGGTGCGGGGAATGCAGGCAAAGGCACTTTTCATACTGTGTGAATATGTTTGAGACTGCACAGAAGGATTCACTATCCCTCATATTTAACAGGGTAAATTCATTCAACTTCTGTATTTTTGTATATAAAAAGGAAAAGAATTTAGAAAACAAAGATATACGAAGTGGAAGGATTTTAGATGAGAGGTTAACTTTGTAAAGCCAGAGAGCAAAACAAAGCCAGGTTTACAACGGGAGGATTGTTCCAAGGAGGAGAGGCTGGTGGATCTCCAAAATACAAACAGCTGCACTTTACTACTTGGAACTTTCACAGAGGCCCCAGAATTCTTCATTAGTATTTAGCATTGCTCCTTGCCTGGGGAGGATGCACAGAAGCGTACTGCAGCACACAGCATCCATGAACTGGCACACGACCTACCCACAGCTCCTCACACCACATAGCTAGAAATATAGGCGGGGTATGACCTTGGAATTCCAGGTTTATACTGTAGAAAAATGACGATAAATCAACCCAGTGAGAGACACGGAAAACATCAATGACCTTTTTTTGTGACCCTATGAAAAAAATCACTTTAGAGTTATGAGATTTCACAAAACCTTGTGAAATTAAATTAATCGTCTTCCATCATCGTGGGATCCAATGTGGTCCAATTAAGGGTCAGAAAAATGCATTTTTTCTTTCAGATGTGCAGACTGGCAAAGCCCTAAAAGGCAGATCAGGGTTTGTTCTCACTGACTTGGACCTCCAACGCAGGAAGGCAGCTGCCTTCAGCCCCCTCCGTCAGGGAAGAGATGCAGCTACGTTGCTACGATGCAGCAATCTTCTCCGACGTTGCCTTGACCATGCGCTAAGCTCTAACATGGGAAACCACAGACAGGTTTAGAGCCAGCTGGAATGCAGCTGCATTTGAAAAATGTTATGGCTGTGAATTCTGTGGGAACTGAACACAGGCAAAATTGAAACAGTCCTGAAGTCATCGTTTCTTTCTCTTAAAATCATTCCTAAATGGACTGTCTATGTTAATACAGAGCTGAGAAAACAGAGGGATGAATGGCACATCATCTCCGTAAGGTGTAAAAGTAAACACATTCTGTGAATGCAGGTGTGAGGAAGCCAGATGCTGTGTATTTCCTTGCTTTCTAACTACCAAATCTTTGCTCCGCAGCTCTTCTCTCACTATTTCTGGTCAAATTTCCTGGCTTTCTCCACATAAATTGGAATCATTTTCACACAAAGAACTCTGTAGCAAAGGACTGAAGGACCAGTGCACAGAAGTTCTGGAAGAGCAATCATATTTTCAGTCATTCATCACACACATCATTACCCTGGTGAAATACTCCTCTACGAGTGAACACTGCTCCGGAAACAGTTTCTCTCGGTATGGACACACTACCCTACTAATTTCACAGTAGCAATAAAATACTGAGAAACGTGACTCAAGGCAAAATAAAAGTTCCCAGTTTTCCATTCTGGAGACACAGTAATTTGTGCCATTTCGTACTCTCCTTAAACATGCTGTACACTTGAGCATAAGGCACTCCAGTCGCAGGCAGCCTGAGAGACCAGTAATCCCAGCAGTGCTTCGAACTTCACTGTAACTTGACCCCATAACACACCGTGCTCAAATGACCAGCGAGAGGTTTTGAAAGCCACTAAATGTTTATGTGACCCCTTATGAACTCTTACTAAAATACTTGTAAGGGCAGATAAACAACTAACATTTCTTCAGGCTACAGCTCCCACCGAGAGCGTTCTCGGTTATGCCCAGCTACCAGAATTACAGCTCCTGCACCTCAAAGCTGAATTCTCCCTTAGTCTGGAGAAGCTGAAGGTGCACTTTGATTACCAACATTCTAGAAAGCTGCAGTCTAAACCAATCTCAGTAAAAATGCAGAATTGGGTTTTGTTAACAAGTACATACTAGAGCTCCAGCCACACTTTGAAAAGCCTGTTTCTCCTTGGCAATGAGTGAATGTCCTATAAATCGCCAGGGCTGAAAGGGAGCAGGAGTCACATTAAGCACCTTCTCCAAGCATTCTGTTATATTACATTAGGCCCCATCAGCATGTTTATCTTGGACTGTGATGCAGTACTTTAGGTATGTGGCTGATGGAAGAACCATAGACTGAGGTTAAACAAAAGAGAAGAGTGACAAAGAAAAAAGAAGTTGTGAAAGCATCTCGAGGCAAAGAAATGAGATGTCAGGAACAGAGTGACAGAAAGCACACTGACGTTTATTCAGATGCAATTTTCCGAAGATACTAAGCACATTAAAAAGTTTGCTTCATGTGGTGCACATTTGTTTTTTTTTAAATCAGCTACCAATCTATTTTGTTTGTGTCCCGAGATTCTGCACAATGAGCTGATATTCATATGTTTAAAATTTGATTATAAGAAAAAGCAGGAAGGCCAGAAGCCCAGAAATATTTTCTTCAAATGTTTGGTCAGGAATGCTAATCCCTGTAAAATTCAGGAGCGTAACAAAAGGCAAGAAAGAGTTCTCTCCAGCTCCGAGCCCAGAGAACCTCATCGGAAGGAGACTGCATTTGCCGTGGAAGGGAACACAACACAAAGCAAACACACACATCAGCTCCATGGAGAATGGAGCTGGCGCTGCAAAGCAACGTCTCCAAATTCTTTTCTCTCTCCTCTTCCCGCATCTGTTTTGGATGGCATCTGACACAAGAAATCCAACTGATGTCACCTGCCCAATGCAGTGCTGCTGTAACTCGCTGCTGACGACCAAAACAGATGCGGGAAGGGAAGCAGGCCGGCAGCTCAGCACTCTGGGGAGCTGCTGCTGCCCAGAGCAGTGCAGCATCAGCCGCCAGTGAACCCTCTCTTGGCCGAACCCCGGATGCCCGGTTCCTGCTCCTTAGCAACCAGCATCAGGGCAGCATACGGTGGGCCACAGAGCAAATAAATCAGCAGCAAACGCTGATCATAACTTTTAAAACAATAGAAAATTTTCAAGTCCCGTGGTGGGTGGCACGCAAGGCCCCAGAGAC
>VWZY01010828.1:37278-47456 GCA_013399075.1 Chloroceryle aenea
TGTGCAAAGCGTACTCGCAGAGCCGGCGTTTCCTACGGCAGAGGCGGGCGGTGCTCGCCCGCGGAAGGCTGGCACACCAGTATACCTGGGGCACTCCACACCGGTATACCTGGGGCACTCCACACCAGTATACCTGGGGCACTCCACACCAGTACACCTGGGGCACTCCCAGTTCGGAAGTGTAACCGCCCGCTCTCTTTCCCTGTGCTCTTAGCTTTATGATAGAACAACTATTTAAGGCAAGATTATACTCCGTAACTCCTCGCACGTCCTAAGTTAGATGTTTATTGTAATAAGAGCCACTTTTTAGCACCAGGGAAAATTAGGCACAATCCATACACTTCAAGTGTCAACACAGAGCAGCTGCTTTCTGAAAAACCCTTTGCTTTTAGCTTTAAGCAGCAAACTGTAGCTGCTTTTTTGGCATTTTGCACTTCATGTATCACTGAAAACTTTCAGAAGTTGTTAGCATACAGCCTCACTTCAAAGAAATGGTAATTGCTTGAAAATAGAATGTATATCATTATTAATTTTTTATGCCCAGAATCGACTCACAACGGCATATTTAGGGCCCTGGATTACATCTACACTGGTAATTGATTCTCTTTTAAACTACTTCAATTCTAAGTGCTAGTATTCCTCATTTCACTTTTTAGCACTGTACAAGTGACTGCACAGAACCAATTGGAGAGAAAGAGGGTGGCAATGTCAAAAATGAGGAGAGTGACTGCTCGATGGACCCATGTTAAAAGATAAGGCAATCACAGAGCTGGCACTGGATTTGTTTCCTACATTGTAGGATCAGAAGATGAGTCTTAAAATGTCTTTGAGGTGCCTACAGAACCATTATGCTGTAATACCATTCATCCTGGAATCAGAAGAGAATCTTCAACACATTTCTGACTGTGAATCAATAAAACAAGCAAATACCAAGTACTTTAATTTCTCCCAGTCAAAGAAACAGCAAACTCTGCCTTTTCAAAGGTGTATCAGCTGAGTACCACCAGGGAAATGCAGACAGATTTGCAACTCTCCTGCAAAACATCTTTCTTTCCCCCGATGGTTGCTACGCAGAGAGAAGCAGCCAGTAAACTGAGCACAGCTTGTCCTGTTAGGTGAACAGCCGTCTTCAGCACATCTCCCTCCTTCGGGAGCATTCATTTACTGAAGCTTTCCCACAGAGAAGCATGTTCAGAGGAAGCTCAATTTACAGTTCAGAGGGGGTTTGGTTTTTCCTCCCTTTTTAACCCAGCGCTGAATCTAGTCCCACACTTCATCTAGAGCAGGAGAAAAGGAGACAATCTGCAGTAGGTTGCCAATATATAAACAAATAAAAATATTATTTTTTACTTTAACACGTATGAGAATTTTACATCCTTCCAGTGACTCAGACTGTTAATTGCAGAAGTTAACAGACCTAATCCTGAGGACTGGAGGACCAGCTACGACTTTTAAAGATGTTAGAAATGTCTGTGTGGTCATCTGTCAACAGAGAACAGGCTAAAATACACAGTAAATTGAGACCTACAGACTTGTCGCCAAGCAAACGAATTCTGCGGCGTAGCTGTGCCGACTGGCAACCTCTCCTAGCGGCGATCAGAGAACACTCTGCTTTGAAGGTGGATTGTTCCAGCAAAGCTTGTGTCTGTCCCAGACTGTCCATCTCCCCTCCTCCACTTTGAAAGGATTATTTGTTCGCTGCTGTGCCCCAAGCAGAACTTTGGCTGGAACTGCTGCACTGCAATTACAGTTTGGGTTTTGTCCCATGCTCCAGCAGATAGGTGATTACACCTTGAATAATGTTTGTGTACAGAGTGTACCTGTGGGGAAAATCACCCCCCAGTAGCCAGTCTGAGTAGCTTCTGTTTACCTTAGAAAAGCTATTAAGCTGGAACCTTTGGAATTACTAAATATAAGAACAGAGTAAAAGGAAGTTGATGAGCACAGCTTCAACCACACCGAAATCAACGGCAGAATTCCTAACAACTTTGGATCGGTCCGGACTTAGCCACATACCTTCATATCACACAAACCAGTCCAAATCTTACACTGCTGTCTGAATCTTCAGCACCTGAGTGCACCACTGGGGTGCTGGACCTCCCAGAAGATCAGTCACAGACACTTTTGCCGTCTTCAGTGAATGTTTTAGTTTACAGCGGTTAAGTTCAGTTCTGTGTGGGAAGAAATTCCTACCCCTTTTTCTCCCGGCTAGTGTGATATTTGGCAGGTTTTATCTGGGCCCGCAGGCAGAAGCCTGGTGCTCTGACTCACCCTGCAGCGCAGCGCTCTACACGACTGGAACTGAACTGGGAATCTGATAACATCACAAGTACTGTAAACTGTATCAATCAATAAAACCTTACGCTGTAGCTTGCTCAGTGCGCCTCGTAGAGTATCTCCTGCAATCCTATACCTTAAAACGTCGAGCATTAAAACAACCCTTTGTGGATCTGCCTAGGGCTAGACATCCCCACGCGGGGTTACCGAGTTCTGAAAAGCTGGGTGTGAGTAAACACACTGCTGCAGGACCGCAAGCAGCATCACCACATATACTGCAATCATCACCCAACAAGTACAGCTCGCTGGTGTTTATAATAAATTCAGTGTGCTGGCAAGCACCCGCTGATAGCGTTTCTAAAAATAATGCAGTGTTAGCAATACAGCAGCTCGGCAGCCTCTGCGTTCGAATCTTTGGAGAGTGAGCACCAGGACCTGCCTGCGTACGCTGAGATTTCGCTCAACTTTTCAATGCTGAAGTTTAGTTCCACTTGTGGAATTTGAAGCAAATAAATGTCTTGTGGTAATATAATTCTGTGAACATAAACCCACGCTCAAAGTAGACTTCAAATAACTCAATTGTTAGTATATTTGTTATTTAAAGTCTTTGAAAAAAAAACAACCAAGCAAAAACTACATCAACTGTTTTAAAGGCTCACTTGAGGTAAAACTTGGGCTATATACCTTTCTCTGGGAAGATTATTATCAGCATCTAATGTCTTGTTTGAAAGGATTTTCACTGATTGCTGAATACTTTCCCTCTAAAGTAGCTTGCTTTGGCTAGATGATACAAGCATTTAAAATACCCTACTCTGCAGTTTTATGCTTGTGTGCACGTCCACCAATCTGTTGAACACTAAAGTTAACACTGAATATGGAGCCTCCTGGTGCCTTAGGTATTACAAACACTGGTTCTATATTATTCCTTGGCAGTGAAAAAAACTCTTTACCCAACGAATTAAGAATATAAGACTCCAAAAAGTAACTGAAAAAGAAGGCCAGTCAGGTCACAGAATTTTCTAGCTAAATCTCCCTCTTTTACTGCAGATAAAAATCCCACTTTATAACACAGTTTATATTCCCTCGTTCTTTACATACAGCACAGCCTGGAAACGCTCCTCACCCAGGAGGTCATTCTTTTTGCCCCAGGCTGAAAGGGGACAGGCAGCTTTCTTAGCAAAGCACAAACTCCACAGTATACACTGTTCTATGCTTTATTTGCATAACCAGTATAATCAGAAGCACATTTTTCTTCTGACTTTCACTTCCGACACGTTGTAACCCCCCTCGCCCCCAGGCCTTGAGGAGTCAGCACAGGGCAGCCCTGGAAACAGGAACGCAATTTGGTCACAATAATGCCTCAGCCTTTAACCCCAGCATTAGCTTCTCCCACCTGCGCACAAAAATCAGCGGCATGTTGCTAGGTTTATGCCATCAGAGGATTTAAACAGAGCAAAGATGAGGTTTTTCCTTTTCATTTATTCATGCTTTCTGGAGACAGAACCCTGGATGGTGATACCACTGATTTTATTAATGATTTTTTCTGTATATAATTGCTGACTTTTGGAAGCTACTAATGCCACCCTATTAAGATGAAGAAACAGATAAAAGCCTCAGATTTTAGATGAATCTATGCAGCAATACATTTGACAATGAGATTTAATCTGCAAACTAATTAAACAGGAGAGATTTGTATTTAGCACAGAGGTTTTGGAACTAAAGGAGTCCTAAAGCATGCACACTCCTACACTCTTCCTTACTTGACAGCTCTTCTCAAATAGGAAAACGGCTGATTAGCACAAAAAGCAATCCAGATGCTATCTGTTTTTTATCTGCACTTTTCTGTGGCTAGATCTATACCAAAGCTGCTCTGGCTGGCACCTTCAGCGTTAAGACTACGTCAGCATTTCCATTATAAACTGAGGGCCCCGTAAACTCAGCTTTAAAGAGATCACTGTGTACTGAAGCTCAGCATACCATTTTTCCAGGCAGGAGCAAACAGTTTATTACGGCCATTTAAAAAAGTGATGTTATTTCCAGCTCTTCTGCTCCAAGTTTTATTGTCGTTTCGGTACAGAGAAATGCCAAAAGATACAGCTCGCAGGGAGAAAAAGAAAAGCGCTTAACAATGAAGTCTAACAAAATTCAGAATAGTTTCCCAGGGACCTTCAATAATGTGTAGGGATAGGGTAAAGACCAACATTTGATGAAAAATTACATATGCATTTCTTGATTCTGGGGGCTAATTTACACTACTTGCAATGGACTATTTGTCCTCCATGCACATGAAAAAAGAAAACGCACAAAAATCAGTTTGCTCCTTGGTACTTCCCCTGTTGTAAAAGCAGCTTCTGAACACAGCAGCACGCCCATTCCAGGACAGGAAGGGCTTTTAAGAGCAGATGTGAAAGCTGATGGAAAGGTGCATTAAGAAGGGGGCCAGGTGATTTGAGGGGGCGAGGGGAAGAGATCACACATGAAGGAAAGGCCCTAGGTGGGCTGTAACCTATGGCAGATCCCACAACAGAAAAGGAGAAGAATGGTCAGTCATCTCAAGGCACAATTTGTCCTGGTCAGGAAGAAGCCTCGGGGTTGCTGATGAGAGAGTCAGGAAGGAGTACTGATTTTGTCCTTGACAAGCAGCCTGAAAAGACTTAAGGGATGGAATCCACTGTCACCTCCACCTGCAGGGGTCAACAAAGTCCTTATCTGCCCAGAACAGAGGCTTTCCAGATAGTCATCTGGACTCCTTGTACAGCAAGTGGAGAGACAGAAAATTCGCAGCACTATTCATTTGAGCTATTTTAAACATCTAGCCAAGAGCAACATGAATTATGGCCTTGAAATGCCTGTTAGAGTCCAGGCAGCAATCCCTGAAGCAGGTCTCCAAACTCGGCTGCGTGCAGTACGCGAGATAAAGCCGTGGTGTAGCATTAGTCCCGCGTGGTGCTGGAGGATAACGCAGCGGCTGCTGAGAGGTGCACAACACCTACCATGGCGCTTGCCACCGATGCCCACGTGCAGAAGAGCTCTACTGATGCAGCTGACAGACCTCGCTGCCATGGGGTACAGTTGTCTCGAAGTGGGAAAAGCATCCTGGGACAAGAATAAGCAGGACTCACTGAAAGAGATTTAAACTGGATTTGAAAGGGGATGAGGATGGAACCAGGCTTGCTAGAGAGGAGCGGGGACACAGCCTGACAGTGCTTGCCGGACAGCATGCTAGTAAGGTCTTCCAGTCTGCCCTTCAAGTGGAGGTGGGGTCTGGTGGGGTCTGGTGATCCGTGTGGCAGCAAAGACACAAGGGTTACTGAAAGCTTAGCAACCATGGAAGTGACTGAGAAGGGTCAGGTAGGGCCAGAGGCCCAGCTAGAGCTTAGGCTGCTCTGCCACGCGGCACCAGCCTGCACGAGGCACGGGCCTCAGGTGCCCCCGTCCAACGCGGAGTTCGGCCCTTCGTGGCTGCAGCACTGCCTCATCCTGGCCCGCTCTTTTCCGCTTCTGTGCCCCAAGCCCAGCTGGTATCTTAGCAGTACAAGGGGATTCTCTACTTCCATAACAATATTGATTCTAAAATCATTTCTAAGAAAGGAAAATAAAAGCTGAGTTGTGAGAAAGGCAGATTTGGAGTCCAGAGTTGCTGTACATTCAGTAAATATAATTCAATACTGCAACACTTTGTTAGGGCGCTTTGTATTTTTATCACAACAAAGATGTCTTTGTCAGGTCTGTAAAACAGTTGTCCAGTACATGAGATTTTGGAAGCGTTTCCCACAAATACAGCCATGCACTCACAGGCCTCAAATTATAAACAATGTGAGTATTTGTTATGTGCCACAGCAGATACTCACACTTAGCAGTAGCCTATTGCATTACATATAAAATACCACAGTAGTCAAAAGAATTTGTAACAAGGCTTCCAAATAGAATTTTTCACAATTGGACATAAGCTCATACTTTATATTTTATAATGACTTGTAATGAAATACATCCTGCTTGCCCAAGGAGGCTTCTGTCTAAAACAGAAGATATTTGAAAGGTCATAAACACTTGGTAGCAGGAGGACTGCAGACGCCCGCTTGAATGTTTGTGCTCCAGATAAATAAGGCTGTAGCAGCTGCAGCTTACACCCCGGGCCCATGCCCTATATCAATCAAATACACACAAACTTGTTGAACTGGAAAAGTCTAGAAATACTTTTTTTTTTTACACTAACAACTATAAAACATGGTAACTTTTGCCCAGGTGCACCCTTACTTAGCATCATAGGTCCTCCGAACAAACTTCTGTGGGATAGATTAAAAGGGACACTTTCCTAAAGAATGGGGACAACATAAAGCAAAGCTGTCACCAAATGCTTTAATTCCCCACACTTTCTATGGTATCTTACCTAGCCAATCACCTCTGCCCAGGATATTCCTGGCTTACTGCACATACGAGGAAACACCGCTAAAAGTTTAAAGTTTCAATTATTTCTGAAGCTTCTTGCCCGACAGAACAAAAGTACCCCTTGGCCTGAGTGCGCCCAGGACTGCCATGCTTCATGGCTGACTAAACTGATTTCACGTGTTAACTAAAACTAAGAGGACGTAGGAACAAATTTCGTAACTCTCCCCTGGAAACACTGATGACTTTGGTATGTGAATCATTGCTTAGCGAGGATCAAAGAAGTGACCTGGGGGGTAGATCCTTTAGGAAAATGGGAACTACTGCAGAGTCTCTGGGGCACATCTCTGCAAGCTGCACCGAGCTGCAGGTCCCCGATGCTCTCGTACTGGGTTTGACACACTACAGCTTCTTACAGAACTGGCTGTGGCAGCTCCGTGAACAGCTATTATTGGAAAGGAACAAGGGATAATAAATAGGAAAGGGAAAATCAGACATACTTTTGTTTTTAGAATGACATTCAGATTCATTTTCATACGAGAACACTTAACATACTGTGCTGCATACATGAAAGGAAATGAAGAAAATCAGCCAAGTGCCTGCACTCTGAATTTTCCTGCTGCAGTGCTCTTGGGCTGGCAGGAAAGATACTCCCTACCACTTCACAAAGCTGCCAGCTTACAGGGACTGGAACGAAACCAGAACTGGTAAGGGATTCCTTTTTAATTTTACTTTTTTTAAATAAAAGCTTATGGATACGCTGCAATTTTTCTACTCAGACTGTCTACTGAAGAGCTAAAAAGGAGGTTACACTGGAATAACTTGGGAGACTCTTAGCTTTTTCACAGGAAAGCTGCAGAGTCATCATACGGCCTCGCAGCAGCAAGCAGCTGTCTTTCTGTGCTGCATTTCACCCAACGAAAGCGCAGGAGAATGAGAGCGAAAGCGCAGGAGAATGAGAGCACACAAGTCTTGGAGACCAAAAATCTCTTCCAGTGAATCTGTTTTCACAGCTGGAGACGCAGCGCTTACTATTCTATATACAGCATCACGGGGCTCAGGAACTCAAGTGGGCAGTGTTAAATTGCACAGTAAAGCAATTTAAGCAAATGACTAATCTAAACCCTTAAGTTTCATTCCTACTTTGGTGTTTTGAGAAGTGGCTCAAAACCAGAAAACATCAGTCATCTCCCATTGCCACAGAGAAAACCCAGAAGACGAACTTTGTCATCTTAAAGTAAAATCAAGGCAAATACAAACCACCAGGCAGTATGCCAAGTCTTGCCAGCCACTTGTTTGATCAGGACTTGCGGCACACAGAAAACAGAACATTTTTCATTTTCAGAAGGCCAAAAAAACCCAAAAAAACAACCAAACAAAAAAAACAAACCAAAAAAAACCCAAACACACACCCCCAACAAAACAAAACCCCCAAAAACAACACCCCTCAAAAACCACACCAAAACACACACCACACACACCACCCCCACCCCTGCCCCCCGAACTACTGTAAAAAAAGGACATGTTCCATAGCTTCCTGGTACCTTATCTAAGTCAATAGCTTGACTGGAATTACTGCACAATTTCTACAGTCTGAGCCACTACTGCATTACAATGTGCATTTTAAAGTGGAGCAGAGGTACACACGCGTGTGGGTTATACTTAGAGGGTGTCACTGTCTTTGTTTTTAAAAACAGAGTGCATGAAGAATTCTTCACGCAGCGAGGTCTCAACCGACTACATGAACACAAGTGCTTCATTTGCCATTGGAATGTTCTGATTTGTAAAAATCTTTCCAGCTGATGTAACAGTGAATTAAGAAACATGTGACATTAGGATCTCAAAATATTACACTGGATGTAATCGTAACTGTGAGCAAAGCTACATTAAGATTAGAAATAGAGATGATTCGTGGCTTGCTCCAGAAAAATGCCGAACATTCTAGCACTAACAATGGAAGTGCTTCAGTTGCCTCAAGTCTAGAAGCCTTTGTCTGGCAATTCTGTATTTTAATAGCAGAACATACTCAGCATCATACTTACTGTGGTGCCAGCTGCTGTAGGATCAGCGGTGCCATGACCCTCTTTACCAACAACCTTATTTTGTTCTTCAGGACCACGGGTGACAAGAATTCTGAAGTGTTGCTGCCTCGTGTTTTGATCTGGTCTGATTTTAAACAAACATCCCTGCCCTTGAGGAATCCGCTCTACTGAATTGCTTCTAGAGATTTCTGACCCGTTCCTGCCATTTCCATGCAGTTCTGAATTCAATCCGTCATGTGGGGAGCCAGTTTCTTCTGCTGGTGGCTGGACAGGGTAGGAACTACTCCTTTCTAGACGTATCCGAGGATACCTGACCAATCTGTCCCCTTTTGTTCCAGTAAACCCGAAGTTATATTCGCCTCCTGCGCCCATACCACTTGCCTGTGGTTGCTGTAACTGGAGAACAAAGAACTTTTTCCCTGAATTTGCTGACATCTCTGGCACATGTTGCAAAGACCAGCGCCGGGGTTCAGCGGTGGGAGCACTGCTTTGAGCCTCAGTACCAAAGGGTAGTAGAGTAACCTGAGGCATGTCTGCATTTGAAGCCCGATGCTGAATCCTCACACCACTTTTGTTTAAGCCTGAAGCTGCTTCGTTTGCCTCAGCTTCTTGAGTAATTGAAGAAGCATCCTCACTTTGGTTACTAGAAGGAACTGTACAAAGTATTCTACGATTACAGCTAGTAGTTCCATTGATCTGTTGCCCTAACTCTGGAGAATTTTGCCCTAACTCTGGAGAATTTTCAGGTGTCACCTCTGGACCACTCGTAGAAGAATGGTCTTCAAGAGGGTGTGCATAATGTTCCCTGAAGTCTGGGAATTTACAAGGAAGCGTCTCCTCTGGAGGTTCCAGGGTTGCGCACTCGTCCACGCAGCCGTTCGCAGCTTTGCGCTGAAGAGAGATCTGCATTGACGAGCTTCTCGTTGGACGCGCATCAATATTGTTCAGCAGCTGGGGAATAAACATGGATGTGCTCCTTTTTAAGGAGCTCACTTCTTGCAAATCGCCGCTGCCACCACCATAATCTGCTCCGTGTCGGGAGAAAGCGTGAGGACTGTTTCTTCTTGGCAAAGTGTGGAATGCCATGAGAAAGTCATCTTCCCTCTCCCGATCGAGGATCTCCGATTCGGGGGCTGTGTTGCTTCGCCCAGAGCCAAAATGAAACCGCAGCCGATGGGCCATGGTTTTACAGAGAGAAGAAAAGGAGAACAGCAACAATTCAGGCACTGCCAGAAGTTAAAAACCAAAGGCATAAACTCCAAGAAAAAGTGTCCCATCTGCCAAACTGTTAGCACTGCAGCCCTGATAGCGACAGATAGCAGAAATAGCCCAAGTGGCAAGCAGCATTCCAGGCATGATTGGGTAAGAGCAATCAGCGCTCCTACACACTGTGACATAGGGTAGGATGGTGGGAGTCATGTGGCCTGGTTCCCCCTCTCCAGTGTAAAGCTAGTGGGGGTTTTGTGGGTTTTT